>JAULKK010000012.1:117720-131874 GCA_032355705.1 Rubia peregrina | reverse complement strand
ATTTGACACTGAAAGTGATAGTTCATGATTTTTTTCTGAGGTAGATAGTTCATGAACGTACAATGGTGAGATGACACTAAGCCAGTTCCTGTAGTTTCAATTCATTAAATAATCAATTTCTCTTTCACATTAGCAATTAAACCCACAACTAAATCATCTCATTCCCCCCGCAGTGGTTGAGACAACATTGGGATAATTTCATGGACCCCACTTGATTTTCTCTATCTTACTCATTATTTCTACCTTTAATATTTAATTTATATAAATTTACATAAGAAAATAAATTTAAATGTGAAATTTAATAATACATTTGTAACTTTTAAATTTAATTTCATTTGCAAATTATTTTCCTAGAAATTAATTTCAATATTTAAAATTTATTTTATGAACCATAATTAAAAAGAACAATATAAATATATTTTTAAAGAATGTAATTTCGATTTTTAAAAATGACCAAAATTTAAATTATATTTTGAAAAATAAAATAGTATTTATAAGAAATTTTAAGATTTTTAAAAAGCAGAATATTTTTATGGAAATGTTAAAAACTATTTTTTAAAATTTTAGATGAGGACAAGTGGCCTAATCAGCTTTAAAAATTTGAAAAAAAATTAGGGGGACAAGGTGCCACGTGGCCCAATCACATGGTGCCATCAGCAAAAATGCGTGCGGGCCCAGCAGCACATGCATGTGCCTGCTCCGAGTTTCAGGTTTCTGACAGAGCCCTGAGCTTAGTTATGAAGCCGGCCCAGCGGGCTGCTTCAAATGCAACCCTCTAAGATCCCCTCACTGTGGGGATTTCGGTCCCGATTCCATCCCAAATTTTAATTAGGTCCAAATTGAGCCCCCACTGCACATGCTCTTATATACAAGGCCTATAAGACCATGTGCAATGCTAAACCCTCTCTAAACTCGCTTTTGTGGTTTCAATTAATTAAATAATCAATCTCTCTTCCACATCAGCAATTGAGTCCACAACTAAATCATCCCATTTTCCCCCACAATGGTTGAGCCCACTGCATGAACACACTTGATTCCCTCTATCTTACTCATTATTTCTACCTTTAATATTTAATTCAAATAAATTTACCTAACGAAATAAATTGAAACGTGAAATTTAATAATGTACCTATAATTTTTGAATTGGATAAAGATTTTTTCAAATTTAATTTTCAGATTTAATACACCTATAATTTAGGTTTTTAATTTTTGTTTTAAAATTGATTTCATGCAAGTTTTTATTTATTCTCGTTGAATATATATTTTTATTTAAATTTTGTACTTTTGATGACCAATATATGTTCATGTTTCAATCTTTCTTATAATACTATTTTATTAATAATAATTTACCATTTTAAAAATAATTGATAAAAAATTGATATAGGAAAATATACATTTGCATTGTAGAGTTATTTGGAATAGACAACTTAAAAACAATATTTAAATTTGAAATTAATGAGCTACTATGACCAATTATTACGAATCAAAAATAGAAATATTGATATACTCTGATCAATTATTTACTAACCCGGAAGAAAGTACATATAACAATAACTAGAACATTCAACATGCGAAACCATCCCAACAACCTAATTTTGGCCATGCTCATGTTGGTAAAGATGTTTTGTAAGGTCTCTTTCCGTTGGTCATGTTTAACTCTGTTGCGTACTTCCCTCCAATTGCCTCTGAAATGAGCCAGACTAGCATGCTGTTGTGCGTTGTAATTGAAAGAGAGAGTCATCGGCTTGGTTGTAATCACCCGGTTCCACATGAAGCTTATAAATATCTCGTTCATCTTCAACTATCATATTGTGTAATATGACACAAGCAATCATAATTCCACCCAATGTGTCAAAATTCCAATATCGATTTGGATTTAAATCACGGAGAACCAAACTTGTAAAATATTAAATACGCGTTCAACGTCTTTCCGACAACTCTCTTGACATCTTGTGAATAGCTGTTTCTTAGGGTCATTTGGAGACGTATATGCCAACATAAAGGTTATTCACTTAGGATAGATACTCTCAGTAAGATAGTACCACTGGTCGTAGGCATGACCATTGAATTCCAATTGAATCGGAGGATCCCTACCTTCACACACGTCATCAAACAAAGGTGACTTGTCCAGGACCTTAATATCGTTGTTAGATCCGGCCATTCCAATAATGCTTGCCATATCCATGTATCGTAAGAGGCCACTGCTTCCAGGATGATTGAGGCATTCCCACTCCTACCTTGAAATTGACCTCTCCAACCCACATGGCAATTTTTCCATTCCCAATGCATGCAATCAATACTTCCAAAGGAAAGATTTTAAATTATGTAAATTATCTTCTGTAGTCGGGATGTTAGCTCTTCATCTGCTGGGGACAACACATCCTTTGCCAGCAAAACCTGTAAAAAATTATAATCATTATCAAGCTGCCGTTAGATTTTGTTCTTTTCCTGCTCCGCTCTGTTATTTTCCTGCTGTTGTAGTTTGATCTCCCGCTCTTTCACGTTTCAATCTAATTTGAGGTTTTCAAGAATTAGTTCCCGAAACTCGTTGCTTTTGCCAAGAAACTCAACCACCCTCGATTGTTGCGATCCGTCAGATTGCATATCTTCCTATGTCCTTACCTTGACATTTGATTTTGCTTTTGCCTTGAATTTAGCAGCTTTAACCCCAATGGTCCTCGGTGGATATTACGGTGTACCGCATTCATCGCTAGTTATGGGTACTAGTGACGCTCGTGGTGAGCATACATCGCCTGGAACACACTGTTGCTTAAATTTAGGGTTCCCATTGCACACAATAGAACAATGAAAGAATGAGAATGGTTGGCTACCATCATCCGTGAACAGATTATGTGCCATAGTCTGAACGCCATCTTCAGTAGCGCCACTGCAGCGTTGATTGTAATGACGTATAGCTTTGCTTTCACATCCCACGTCCTTGACAATGTTGTGGGAAATTATCTGCCACCTTGACCTGCACAACTTCGTTGTCCTAGTACATCATTTACCATATTCATTCAGCTCATCCGCAATTTCCCCCCAAAAAACACTTAGGTTTTGACTAGTTCCGACTACATCGGTGGAATGCATGAACCAAGCGCCGACTAGAGTGATTTCATCTTCTACGGTCCATCTCACTAATTTAGAGGCTTTCTTCTTTGTGTCTTTACTCCTGGACACTTCTATGACTTCATCGCTTCCGTCAATGACTTCATTATCCAAATAAAGGAAACTGTTATTTTAGATTTACTAACATTTACACATACTAAATTGAAATAGTTTAGTACACACATAAATATGTTAATTACATATGGTAATTTACATGCAAAGCATATCAAAATATTAAGCATATTTTAAATATTCCAGTGTTTACACCTTTAAATTGGTTACTCAAATAAACTTATTTACATAAACTATTTGAATTGAACTATTTTACACATGCTACAATATATAAATAAATATGGGAAAATAATAATCATAAAAATAGAAATCGTGGCATACCATGCGGAATATCGTGGCCTTCAGATTGTCTACCAAGTTGACCAAATGTACCCCTCCCTCTTTCTTGTGAAAATGCTCCTGGTTCGTTGATATTCTCAAGATGTGGAGAACGAAAGTTTTGACTAACAGAATTCAGGTACAAATTTTGGGAATTGAAGTATGCACTTGGGGAAGGATAGTTCATGTGTGCATTTTGGGATGATTGGTATTGTGTTTGGAAATTCATGTATGAATGTGGGGAGTTCATATAGAAATTTGGAGGAAAATGAGCAGGCCTCTGTACATTTTCAGGAATTTAAAATTTTTGACGAACATTTGGAATTGGTGACAAATATTCGAAGAAGAATTCAAATTGACTTTATCTTTACCTTTTAAAACTCATCATGATTCCATTTCAATTTATGGAAATGAAATTGAATTATGGAGACAACTATAGAGAAAAATTATGAAGAAGAAGATATAAATGGAGAAAATTTGGAATGAAAGTAGTGTCTAAAGATTGGGTTAATTTGACCCTTTTTATAGCCAAAGAAATTGAAGTGAGTAGAAACAAAAATAAAAGAAAATGGGAAAAAATGGACCAGAATTTTTCAAAAACTACTTGTTCAGCCAATATAGACGTTGGCGCACGTGGCCAACGGCTAAATTTTCAAAAAAAAAGAAGCTTAGCAGTTATTCGACATGTGGCCCAATATAGGTTCACCACGTGTCAACACAAAACAATAAAAACATACTGGCCAGCTGGTTGCCACGTGGACCAATCAGAGCGCGCCACGTGGCAACTGGCAGGAAATGAAACATGCATCAGTGTGGGCCAGAGCATCACATAGGCTGGTCAGTATTTCACATGGCCTTGTCACAGCAATAAAGGCAGGGCCGGATTAGTTTGCGTAACCGGAGCAAATTGATGCGCCATTTTTTAACCCTATGATTGGGCCACGAAGCACCTCTGCCCTTTTTATTTTTAAAATTCTTTTAAAACTGTATTGAGACACATGGCCCAATCTGGTGGTGTCAAGTGTCCTAACTGAAAACATAATTTTTTTGAAATTCTGAAAAAATCTTTTGTTCTAATTAGGAATCTTTAAAAAATTGTAAAATTCATTAAAAATTCTATTTTTATTTTTTAAAATCAAAATTAAATTTTGTTCATTTTAAAAAATCAAAATTAAATTCTTTTAAAAATATGTGGTTCTTTTTAATTATGGTTCATAAAATAACACTATAGTAAAGACAAATTTTAGAGCTAAAAATAACCTCATCGATGAATATTTTCATGAAAAAAAAATTGAAAAATAGTTTAAATATTCTTTAAAATATATAGAAATTTTTAAAAAAACACTTTTTAAAAATATTTTTCGATTGTTTTTTCATGAAAATATTCATCGATGAGGTTATTTTTAGTCCTAAAATTTGTCTTTACTGTAGTGTATTTTTACACTACTACAAATTAGAGCTATCGTAACACTTATTTAAAATATTACAATAGTTTATCAAGTGATAAAATTTTGAAAAGTGTTTCATAAATATTGAAAAGTTTTACATAAATTTTAAAAAGTGTTACATTAGATCTAATGTAACATCGCCTAAGGTAATATTTTTAAAGTGTTACAATAGGTTCAAAGTGTTACAATAGCACCTAAAGTAACACTATTACAAGTATTACCTTAGACGATGATGCATTAGACCTAACGTAACTCAATTTAAAATTTAGGTACACTAGCAGTGATGTATTTTTTGTGACAGGTAAGGAAGTGTCACATTTTTTATGACATCTTACAATGTCACTAAATTTTAGTTGACATGTACACATGTCCTTAAATAAAATTGTGACATCAATTCATGTTATAACATTTTATGACGCTTCTAAATATCATAAAAATATGATGTCACAAAATTTAGCGACACCTCTAAATATCATAAAATTGTGATGTCACAAAATTTAGTGACAATTCTAAATATCATAAAATTCATGTTAGGATGTAAATACTTTTATAAAATTTAAACATCATAAATCTAATACTTTAAAAGTCACTCATCTACTTTAGTTCATGTCATCACTCAATTTATTTTAATTTAATTTATCAAATCAATTTATTTTGTTGTAGTTTAAAATATCACTTAATCAAGGGATATTTACATTTATAACCCTGAAATTAGGCCAAAATGCAAATATGACCTGCAACCTCAGAAAGTGCCAATATAACCCTGAGTTTTTAATATATGTGCCAATATAACCTCTTCATTTCCTAAATTTTGTGCTGACATAACCAAACTCTGTTATTCCGGTATTGACAAAAAAAATTCAAGCAAACCATATGATGAAATGACAAAAATACCCTTGTAACAAACCTAAAATTTAAAAAACCTAATGCTACCTTCTAAAAACCTATATTTCTAAAATCGCCGCCACCACAATCGAGCTCCGTGGCCGCCACATCCAAGCCCCACATCTGCCGGACACCACAGCGCCAATTTGAACACCCATCCGTCGCCAACGATTCAAACACAGCTCTGCTCAGCCGTCGGACACCACCACACCGATTCGAATACCGCTCCGCCGCCACCAATTTGAACACCGCTCCGCTCTACAGCCGGACACCACCGCCCCGATTCAAACACCTTTCGGCCGCCACCGATTCGAACACTTTTTCACCGCCACCGATTCGAACACCCTAAACCCACCACCACTGATTCGAACACCGCTCCACCGCCTGCAACCCTTGCCCTCCCCGACCTCTGCCACCACCTTTTCTCCATCCTTGCGATCGATTCGAACTGCGCTCCGCCGCTTGCAACCCTAGCCCTCCTCTATTTTTGCCACCACCGATTCGCCACCCTCGCCACAGATTCTAACACCTCTCGTCACCGCTCACCACCGTTCACACCCTAAACCACCGCCACCTGTAACCCTAGCCCTCTCCGCCACCACCTGCAACCCTAGCCCTCCCCTGCCATCCACTTCACCCTTCCTCAACCACCCACTGTGCCCTCTATTTCTCCGCCGATGAATCTCCATTATTGGCACCCCGAGAATAGCCTCAAACGCTCCACAGAAAAATCACTATGGCGGCGACGACCTTCGCCGCTCAGATCCCAGCGCCGCTCAGCCAAGCGTCAGGACACGAGCGGAGAGTGGTGGCGGGAAGAAGAGTAATTTTTAGATCAGGGAGAGAAGAATCAGATCGGGGAGAAAAGAATTGGAAAGAAGAAGAAGATTATGAAAAATTCATGATTTTTTATTTTTTAAAATGTAAGGGTTAAAAGGTAATTTTACCCTTTCCCGGAAATAAATCGGTTGACCAAATGGTCAACATGATCAAGGGTCATATTGGCACTTTATGAGATTGCAGGGTCATATTGACACTTTCAGCCTAATTTCAGGGTCATTTTAGCACTTTACTCCTTAATCAACTAATTTATCAAATTTAAATATGAAAATTTTATTTTTTAAAGTTTCAATGCCATATTACTAATAAGTCCCTACAATTTGCAGGGACCTTTTTGCAAATTGCAGAAATAAAATACCAACTTTGCCCAAATCAAACCCTACTCAATATCAGATCCCAATCAACTGTCATTCTCCACCGTCGCTGGAGTTCGTCGTCGCCGGTGTTGTTGCTGGTCTCGACATGCTTAAGCCGCGGTAAATGTAGTTTTGCTGCTAAGGCGAATTGCGGAAGGCGTTTCATTTTTGCATTTTCTGGTAACGTTCAGAGGCATAGTGCGCTTCATTTCGACAGTTTTCGCTTTGTTATCCACCGGAACGTCGTCGACAATGTTGGCAGCGGCTGTGCCTAAAGTGCGGCGATCTAGCCTCAGGTTTTGCTTTCAACATCCTCTGCAATCACCGTTGACGCGTCGCAAAAACCATCGCCGGTACATTCTCCAGCTATGTTCTCAACCTCTTCAACCATGGTAGAGTCCTCGTAATTTCATTCTCTAGCTCGGATTACCGCTGACCACTTCCAATTTTTGAATAAATGACTTATTTGTGTGATTATCATTCTCATTTTATGCCGAATCTACTAATTCTTTGTCGTGGTTATTAGCTATAGTTCTACGGGTGTCTATTCCTAGTGATACTCATTTTCACATTGGTGTCTATGGTGCTTCAGAGCTTCATTAGAGAGCAAGGGAAATTGCCCTAGTATGTGAAACACGACCTGAAGTTCCCCCTCCACCGCAGAGATTAATTTTGTGGACTACAGAGCAGGAAAGTTATAAACTCAACACATGCAAGTATTCTTTTTAAGTTATATTTAAATTCATCAATGATTTCATGTTTTAATTTTTGAAAATTATTTTGTGTATTAGAATTGATTCATGGGGTTTGTTTTCACTGTAGTATTATGAGATTGATGAATTCAATCTTGCTATTGTTTGATGGTGTGTGTTTTTAGGATGTGATATGAGTGAATTCCAGTTGAGGAAGTGTTTCAGCAGCTCCACTTCTCAAAGGAGGGATTGCCATCCAATGAACTGACAAAGAGGTGATGGACCAGGCTGGAGAAGGTGGTTGACGGACTCCCCAATCAAGATTACCACGTGTTAAGGAAGTCGAGGTTATTGGAATTACTGTTAAGCTAAAGTATTGCGACACCTCCCCGCTATTCGCATTGTTCAATATGCAACGACTGCGTGGAAATATTTGACCATCACTTCCCATGGGTTGGGCAATGCATTGGGCTGGTAATACATTCATACTTTCTTATTGCTTCTTTTCTAGGTAATTTAGTGAGATAGTAACATGCAACCTTATGTGCACATGATCCTTAGATATCAATAGTTAGATCTACTTGGTTTCGAAAGGTGAAAATTTAGCTGCAATTAACACTGCCGGTTTATCCTTCCTACTTCCCATGTCAATTTCCACAACTTAGGTTTTAATGCATGCCCTTTTTTCACGTTGATTATTAAGAGTTAAATGTAGTCTCATTTATCAACTACTTGGCAAGTTGGCATTATTATATTGGTCAATCTTACGTGTTCTAGATAGTTTTCTTCTTCTTTTGTCCCAATATCTTCAAACTTCTGGTGCTGACCGTGTCCTGCTTTCTTCAAACTCTTGGTGCAGAGGAATTACAGATTCTTCTTCATGTTTGTGTTCTCGACAACTCTTCTATGTATATATGTGTTTAGTTTCTGCTGGTTTTACATCACGAGGATCATGGATTCTGATAATACCTCAATATGGAAAGCAATGATCAAGACGCCTGCCTCCATTGTTCTCATTGTGTACACGTTTATATCTGTGTGGTTTGTGGGCGGTCTAACAGCATTCCACTTGTACCTGATTAGCACTAATCAGGTTAGAGTTTGATTTGATGTCTGATGCAGCAGCAGTGTTTTGCTTTGGTTATCAGAATGTTTATTTTGTTCATATCTAGTGTGGACTTTGGAAACTGCAAGTAATTGCCGGTTTTCCTTGTTTTCCATTGGCAGACAACTTATGAGAATTTCAGATATCGTTATGATCGCCGTGCAAACCCTTACAACAAGGGAGTAGTGCAGAATTTTGAGGAGATAGTCTGCTCTTCAATTCCAGCATCTAGGAATAACTTCAGAGCAAAGGTGGCAAGGGAACTCCCTGTAGCAGCACGATCGGTTGGAGGGGGTTTTGTGAGTCCAAACATGGGAAAAGCAAATGATGATATAGAAATGGGGAGAAAAGCAGTGTGGGGCGATGTTGGGCCTCTATCAGATAATGCAGAAGGTCAACACAGTGACAGTGAGGGTGTGAATATAAAGGATGTTGGAGTCGGGGGCTTGTCTTCTCCCGAGATAAGGACTACAGTTGATGAAGGTGATCGTGTGGGGATTCACCCTCGTCGCTCTAGTTGGGGTAGGAAAAGCGGAAGCTGGGAGATGTCACCAGAAGTGCTTGCTCTGGCATCCAGAATGGGGGAACAGAACCTGAACGGGGGCAGCAGCAGCAGCAATTTGGCGACTGCCCGCCCCATGTAGACTTAACTGGGATGATGGTTTGGATTGTGCGATGTGTATTATTTTCTTGTTTTTTTTTCCGGTTGCCAGTTGGGGTTGGTTTGATGCACTGTCGTACTGTAATTGTGGGATTAGTTATTAGTTTTATGAGAATGCTGCATTGTAACTGGTGAGTTGGGATTGTGATGAAGCGTTTCAGAGAGCAGGGTTGGGGTGGGTGGGGAAGAAATACTGAAATATGAATATAATTAACGTGTGGGTTGGGATATATACTATTATAACCCTACCTACTTGACATAAGTGCAAATATAACCCTCAGATAATTTCTAGTGCAAAAATAACTCTACCTAGTTGATGTAAGTGCTAATATAACTATCGACGACATGAGGAATTACTTCATCGACGGCGACGAGAATGGGAACAACAATGTCGGGATCTTCAATTTTGACATGAGTATAGAGATCCATGGGAGCAGAAAGACAGGGACGACAGTGGCATCAACGAATGCTTCAACGATGGCGACGACTTATGCAACGACGGTGAGTGAAGAAGTCTTAAAGCGTGGGCTCGGGGGCGAAGACAAACAATTTTGAAGTTTGAAAATTTTAGGGCCAGAATTTTAGCTCTGATAGACTGATACCATGTATAATATGAACATGTGCTTTATTCATTAGGTGAGGGTACAATATATAAAGTACAATGTACAAAATCACAAATGGAAAATGATTCTATCTAAGGTACATGATATTTTCTTAACACAAAATATAACAAAATATTTTCTTAACACAACTAAAGCATTTTAACTTTTTATAATTATAATTCAACCTCGTCTTTCCATATGTATATGGAAAGATGGTTTTTACCAAAACTTTGCCATTCATAATATATAACATAAACATAAAGTCTTATATAACACTGATTAGTCGTTAAACGAATTATTTTATAATTAGTATGATTAACAGGGTGATTTTATTTTTAGTTAGTTTATTACAATGAGATACATATAATTATGAAAATCCTTTAAAATGAATCCCACCTTAAATATTATAAAAAATAGTTTTTTTTATATAATTGGTCTACCTATTAATCGGTAAATACACGTGCACCAGTATTAGTGACACCTAATAAGGATAAATTAATTTTAACAATTAGAATCTGGATGAACACTCTCACTATTCACTAAAATCGTATTTTAAAAAAACAATTATGTTAAGGGAGAGGAGTGGGTGAAATAAATTGAAACCTGAAAGGTAACAAATTAAATGGTCTTACTCTTACCGCTTATGCTAATTAAAAAAGTTAAAAGTAAAAAACATTTTTGGTGTTGACCGGCATTGACCACTTTTAAAATGACTAAAATTCTCTTTGACCTAAAATCTAAAAGTGTTAGGACCATTTTGCCCTTATGCCACTCCCACCCTTTCCATTGGCCACCACCACCACCCTTGCACCGGCCGCTGCCACCACCCCACCACCATCCGCTGCCACCATTCCTTTCACACAGCCGCCGCACTCTAATAGCACGATCCACCATTATTCTCAGCCGTTCCACAGCTAGAACACTGATAGAATATAAAATCAATCTAAGCAAAAGAAAATCTACATCCAATCACCTCATTCGCCAGAGCGGGATTCGTTGACGGGAAGAAGGCGACCAATCGGGGAAGAAGGCGGAGATCATCAGAGTGGATTTCGTCGGAGCGGGATTTCATCGGAGAAGGGGCCTCTTAGCATTGGATTTCGAACGGTCTCTCGGTGGAGGCTTTGCAGATGAGTGGCCTACATCACCCTTCGCCTCGCCTCGACGTCACTCGCAGCCTCCGTTAACAACCAGGTTTGCGTGTCGCACCACCACCTCGTCTTGTCGGCACCACCACCAAGCTCGATGCTACCTTGGTCCCGCAAGGGATTGCAACTTTTCAAAGCTCGATTTGGTCGGTAATTTTGGTTGTGGATGAGAAACTCGATTAAGGTCGGTGGCTGCATTTTTTTCGAAGCCCAATTTTTAAAGCGCGATTGTGAAGGGTTTTTCGAAGAAAAGAAAAGGAAGAACGATGAGGAAGATGGTTGCTGGCGGAAAGAAGGGAAAAAACAGAAGAAATAAGAGAAAGAGAGCTGCAGCAGAAAAGAAGAAAAGAAAGAGAAGAAAGAAGAAGGAAAAATAGGGTTTTGGGGGGTGAAATTGTAATTTATTTTTAAATAAAAATTCATAGGGGTAAAACTGATTTTTCCATCGAATCCGGCCTTCACATGTCAGAATGTGTAAAATTGCACTTACATCAACTAGGTAGGGTTATATCCGCACTTTCAGCTATCAAAATGTTATATTGACACTTATGTCAAATATGTATGGTTATAAAAACACTTTTTTTTTCAAGTAAAAATTCAAATCCAAAGCACAAAACTAAGCCAGTGGCGCATAAAAATTGATCTAGATGATCCAATCCGCATATTTTTCTTTTTTTGTTACACATTGTGTAAAAAGCGGGTTTGGCCCATGGGTTGTAAACCCCCATAAATTCCTACGTAGAAAATACAGAAATGACCCTATTATTTCACAAAAATAAAAATACAGTCCTGTAAAATTTGAAAAGTGCTATTGTAACCATAACTTTTACATCAAATGTGCCGATATAACATTTTGACACTATTCCGACATTGACCAAATAAAAAAAGACTAAAATAACCATAATCTTAAAACTAAAAATGCAAAGACCAAAATCCTACATTCTTCTTCGCCCTCTTCACAGCTGCTCCACCACCTTCACCGCCGCTCCACCGTCGCCGCGCTGGAATCTCACCGCCTCACCCCTATGTCCAGACCCACTTCTTCCCCCACGACCTGCCACCTTCCCTCAGCGCCAACACCCGCTCGATTCTCACCATTGCTGCTCCCGATTCACACAACCCTCCCTTACCCGCCGCCTTCCCTAACCCTGGCAACACCATCACCATCTTCATTCCTCCTCAGCCAACCCCCTTCATTCCTCCTCAACTCCTCTCTTACCGCTCGCCTTCCCTAACCCTATCATCACCACCACCATCACCATCACCCTATCTTACTTGGACTTGCAAGTGACTTGCCCTTGCTTCTAGATGAATCCAGGTGAGGTGAGCATCTTCCAGATGAAGTATGTCCTGAAGCTTCTGATGGAAACAGTAGCAGTTCCATGATCAAGCTAACTAATATTCCTTCAAAACTCGTGAAATGCCTGAAAGAGTGGAAAGGCTTGATTATTAGCCTATGTATTGATAACTATATATAGGTTACAAAGAAGTGTACAAAAGGAATGTACATCTAATCATCTATAATTATCATCTAATCATATCACAATTATCTTCTAATCATATCAATAATATATTTGAATATCAATCAAATATATTGTCTACCTTAATACCTCAACCTCTGTTAAGCATGTCGGGATAGATCGTTATTTTGTTACTACTGATGTTTTTCATGGCGTGTTGTTCTTGCGTGTAATCCCGAAAAGATAGTCGAACAAAGGAGGAATTATAATATGGAATTGAGGGTTAGGTATAGAGCCAGGTTTGGTAGAGAAGCCGAAAAAGATATACCTCTACATTTGGTTTTGACTAGGATAAGTTCAAGAGATTCTTTGTGATTTATTGCTCTTCATAATTTTTAGCTCTTACATCAACATATAAGGTTGATATGAAAATCCTTGAGGATGTTGAGAATGTTGAAGAGATTAAGGTTCTATTTAGCATGACTTTTAAATTGTTGTGCTTATAAACAAACTTTTTAGTGTTTGGTAAAGTGCAAAAAAGTAACCTGTTTTGAAAGCAGAAGCTATTTTGGGGGAAAAGCTAAGCTAGTCCCCCCTTGCTTTCAAAATAAGCCAGTTTTTCTTATAAGCAAAGCTCTGTAAAACAGAGCCTAAGAATCTCGATTGGTGTAGCTTTGTTTTAGATCGAATAGCTTCAATGATTATGAGGCATCAAAGTAATGAAGAGTATTAAACTTGTACTGCCTGTGTTTTTATCCTTTTGATTGAGTATTTGCATAGATTTCCTATTCATAGTGTATTGGATCCAACATGTCTTCCTTTAGTCCAATATTGGACTGATGAAAAAATGGTGTAGAGAGTTCGGGTGTTGAAAACTGATGGGGGTTATGACATGACTATTAGGTGAACGAAGAGGTTATGGCTCGAGCTGAAATTAGAGTTTCATCAATTCAAACTAAAGTTGTATCTCCAGTTTATTAGGATGGGAAGATGCATGTGCTTGATGATGAGTTGAGGTTCAAAATACCTGAGGGAGTTATGACATATTCAATGATTAAAAAGACTCTCAAATATGTAAGTTTTTAATATTATTACATTTTATACTTGTTGTGTTAGTTCAAGTTGTTAATCATTTACTTTATGTGTTGCATTCTTTATTTTCAATTTTATTTTTGGAATTTGATGTGTAAATTTAGGTGCTTAGTTTCATTATTTAATAATGTTGATTTCCAATATGATTAGTTCATGTATTTAATCTATTTGTTTAGTTGTTTAGTTTAATTTATATATTAACTGGCTGTACTTAGTTTGATTATTCTTTCTTTGGGTATTTAATATGTTTGTTTAGGTGTTTTAGTGTTTAGTTTCAATATGAAATAAACTGATAAGTTTTCTTCTTTGCAGGATTATGACAAAGGTCTCATAATTGTCAAGCGTCAATTTGAAGTTGTTACTCATG
>JAULKK010000012.1:26715-38002 GCA_032355705.1 Rubia peregrina | reverse complement strand
ATTTCACGCGACCAGTAACAGAGGTCTCTACTGAGAGCAATCTGTTGGTGATTCAGTCTTATGACTTTCTACCCAACTGTTACTAAACTGAACTCCCAGCCCCTCTCATGAACAAGGAAAGTAAAAGAAAATTATGATATAAGAATAAAAGACAAGACTCATCACAAATGGGCTGGTCTCAAAATTCAGCTTTCTATCCAAAATAAGCAGAAAACTGAAAACTTAAAGAAGAAACTTTACAGTTTACTGTTAACATTATTGAATTTCAGTAGGGATAAGATTCAATCTGAATCCCAATTTCCAAAGGTGTGATAATCTTCTTATAATTAATCCATACTTCTCAAATGATTTGATTTACAAACACATGATAGACGAGTCTGACAACTAATAAAAATGCAGTTGAGAGCAAACCTAGATGACTAGCATGTGAACCATCCATGTTTTCCATCTCTTTCATGATAACATTACTTATAAGTGGCATGCAGTTCTTTCAAGGTAAATTATGCAATACATATCATCCTGATAACTTAGTTTTTTCCTTAAGAAGCTATTTTACTGGTAGACCTATGCAGCTAATCTTGTTAATCAAATCTCAAGTTTAAGCGAAAGAGTTTTCTTACAGCTGATGATGCTTCCTTTCTAACTTTCTAAGTCATAGTGGGTGAGGTAAAGAATCGCATCTCTTACATTATCTGTTAGCTAACTTAATAAAATATTCCAAAGGATTTGTACATTTAGGTTTTTAACACATTTAAATTGCAAACCCAATTTGGTGACCAAAGGCTCATTAATTTACATTAATCAGTTTCTTAAAAGAAAACTGGTGAAATTTAGCAGTGATGATAGATAGAGGTTTGTGCAATAGACCTAAAGTTGGATTCTTTTTCTCTGTCCATCCAAAGGAAATGATAGAGAATACATTACAGAAAGCAGTAGCTGATACAGCTATCCCCTTGTAAAAAGATGAAAATGGCACGGTTACTTACAGGGTCAGCGTGAAAAAATCCATGAGATAGAATCTGTTCAAGGTAGGACTCAACAGCATATCGAGCCAATCTGATGAAATATATTGCAACATTTTAGAATAAAATGGCAACTATTTATTCCATTTAATCTGAGACAAGGTGCTTGCCTTTGGCGGTCAACTCCCAACTCGTCTAAAGCATTTATTCTGTTTATTTTTATACCCGGGACATATTCCATGGTCAGAATCTGCAAGTTCAGAAAAATCCTACCATGACAAAAGTGGTCATAGAGATCAGTGTAGTTCATGAATGGACTTTATTCAGAAAATCTCAACCTGTGGAGTAGTGTATTCCCAGTATATCTTGGGAACTTTCACATAATCCATTTCCTTGAAGTTGCTTGCAAATAATTCAGCATTAGCAGCTTCCTTTGTATAGTCTATTTCCTGATAGTGGAAGTCATTCAAATTGTAAGTTTCTACAATGAATCAAGGATTATCATAAAGCAGATTTCAAAGAAGTTACACTTGTCTGGGATTTTCAAACTCTAACATAAAAAGTCTTCAACCAAAGTAGTACAATTAGGCGAAGCCAATTACCAAAATACTACAAGTAGAGCAACTATATGATAGGTAACATATAGTACTTTAAGATTTTAATTTATATTAACACACACACTCACATGATAATTAATCCTAATAAACAATTAGATATATGAGCTGTGTGCATGAAACAATTGGATCGAACCAATCTAAACACCCATTACATCCTGCAAGTACATGTAAAAACTAAGGAGAGTGATGACTACCTAATACAAAACACTCGCACATTCATCATAGATAGCAACCCAATCTCTTTTTGCGCCATCAGACTTAGGATCAACCTTTTGAAGATATTCCGCAATTACTTTTGGAAATAAAATACAAAAAATATGATGTCTGTCATATCAACATACACCTAATATTTTAAAGTATTTTTAAAAAAATACAAAAAATATATTACATTTATCACACTGAAAATTATAAATATCAGCAAAAAATAGCATAACAACAACAAAAAATCCTGAAACATCAACTAAAAATTGGAGCAAAAATATATTTTTAAAAAATAGAATAGCAAAAAACATATTTAAAACTAAATAAAAATCAACAAAATTTTGAAAAAACATTGTCTACAACTAACAAAACACAACTAAAAATCATAAAAACATCAACAAAACTACAATTATCAACTAATATCAATCAAAAGCTAAAACATCAATCCATGTCACCTAAACTTCACTCAGAAAATGTAAACGTCAACATAAGAAAAAACACTACAAAAAATCAACCTATGTCACCCAAAACTACAAACATCAACTCGTATCACCTAAAATTCACCGAGAAAATGAAAAATATGAACATGAGAGGGGGAAAAAATATCAGCACATATAACCCAAAAAACTACGAAACATCGACTAATATCAACTAAAACTCACCTGAAAATTGAAAACATCAATATGAGAGGGGAAAAAACTAAAAACATCAACAATAAAAATACGATACCTCAAGTGTATAAATTATTCACTCAAAAACTCATAAAACGTCAACATATTTTTATTTAAAAAACTACAAATGATAACCTATATCACTCAAAAGCAACAAACATAACTCCTAACACCCGAACCTCATCCGGAAAATGAAAAACATCAACATAAGGAAAAATACACTACAAACATCAACTCCTATTACCAAAAGCTCAGCTGAAAAATGAAAAATATCAACATGAGAAAATAAAAATGAAAAACTACAAATATTAATCCATATCACCCAAAAATATTGCAAAACTTCAACTCATATCAATTAAACCTCATCCGAATAATGAAAAAATCAACACAAGAAAAAAGGACACAAGCATCAACTAAAATCTACAGTGCCGCAAGAAAACAATTCTTCAAAAAAAAGAAGACCATGTGAGATTTGAACCTGGATCACTAACCTCAATGCATAGAGAAATAACCATAACACCAAAGATTCTTATTGAACATAATTCAGTCAAATAATATTAAATCTCAACTTATACATCAAGAACATAAATTCTTCAAAATAAAGCTCACAAAGAAACTCATACCCCAAACCTCCAACTTCTAAAGCAAGAGTAGTAACCACTAAACCAAAGAACATTTACAGATCATACCCAACCAAGTAAATATTACACCTCACCACATCTCTTCAAAAAAATAAAACGCAAAATTTAACCTCACCTCTTAGACGTTGAAACTCAGCTCCGCCACCGCCGTTATCGTTCGCCACTAGATGTCGTCGTCAATCTGGCAACGCGTGAGATGCACGCGCGCCATCTTCTTCCTTCTGGCGTGTGCATCTCACGCGCCCTCTCTCTTCTTCGCGATCGTCGTCGTGGATCGAGAAGAACCACCTTCGTCCTCGCCAGAGCAGAGCCGTTTTCTTCCTCTCCATAGCAACACCGTCGTCATCCTCACTTCACCATCCACATATCGATCGGAGTTCATCGCAGTTGAACGGAGTTGGCGCAGTCGATCATACTTTTACGAATTTCGTATCGACGACGGGGAATAGATGACCAACAATGGGTAACTACGCCGCGTCGCCAGCGAAAGAAGAAGAAACGAGGGGGCGGAGCGATTATTGGCAGAGAAATATTAGAGGGGTAGGAAAATAATGAAAATTCTGGATTTGAATTTATATATAGTTTTTGATAATTGCATAGTAGGTTCCTAAAT
Source organism: Rubia peregrina (assembly GCA_032355705.1). Classification (NCBI taxonomy): domain Eukaryota; kingdom Viridiplantae; phylum Streptophyta; class Magnoliopsida; order Gentianales; family Rubiaceae; genus Rubia; species Rubia peregrina. Next base: position 34,297 of record JAULKK010000012.1, on the reverse strand, counting down.
TTTATAGCATATTTTGAAGAAGAAAAAACTCTATCCCAAAATGAAACTTACAATAATTGCACAATAAATCCTGCCCTAAAGTTTAGGCTGCCTAAAACAAGACTTTGTGCAAAAAAAATAGTTTGCTATTATTAAAAACTATTATTAGTGTAAATATATTGCTTGGTTTGTCTCTTGAAAGACGGGTTTTTCACAAGTTTTGGAAAGACCGAGATTTAAACTGTAAATTAGAAGAATTCAAGATACAAATTTTGGGTTGCATTAATCGAATCATAAACCTATAACTATTGCACGTAGCATAGTAATTTTTCAATATTGCACCTAAAATATTTTATTTTTCTATAATTATAATTCAACCACATCTTTCCATAGGTATATGAAAAGACGTTTTTTCCCCAAGACTTTGGCTTACTATTAAAAATATAAGGATCTTTAATGGATGAACACGATAAAAATTACATTTTTAAAAATATATGACATATCATATACTTAAGTTATATACGTAAAGGTAAGCTGAAAATCTTAAAATCATCATCAATATAATTTATTTGCTTACACCACCACACACAAAAAAAATAATCAATATTTGACAATGGAAGACACTCAAAACATTGAAATGCTCCTATTGAACATCAAGAAACAGGATATTTTGACCTTTCCTAAATGTGAGAAACCCTATTTATAAAAGCTATTGTGCCTGCTTGAACTTGTTTGATCATATCATCTTACCCAAATCATTTCGTCTTTCTGAGGAGAAAAAAATAACAAATATGGGGTACTGATGATACAGAAACAGACCACCTGGGTTTTTGGTATGTTGCATTCGAAAATATAATTCCAAATAACAGCAATACTGCATTGTTACAAGACTAGACTGCAATTTAAGAAGCGTACATTCTGAGATGGTCGAATTCAAGAACAAATGTGCGAATCTCCATGGGAGCCAGTTGTACCACCAGCTTTTCTGGATCAACGCTCCCTCCTCGCACACCCCTGTACCCTCCTTCTTCTTCATCAGGCCCTTCTGCCCTCCAATCTAGCTTCTTCTTCTCCATTTCACTTCTTTCTTGATTGCCTGACAAATTCATCTCTGTAACCCTGCTTATCTGTACACCAGCAGTTTATGATCATTCATCAGATACCCCCCCGTATTTACCACCAACCTGTATTTACCTTTTTGTTGGGGAAAACCTTTCTCAGTTCCACATTTGCCATCACCGAATAGTCTTCATCTTCCCCCATCTTTTCCATGTATCAAAACCACGCAATCCCAACAAACTAGCTTAATCATTCTCATTTGATTCAACTATCAAATTATCCATCACAAAACACCAGGTAATTAGAAATAAATACCTCGTACAGGTGAGCCAACCGTAGTAGTGCTTTGCCATCTTCAAGTTCCTGCAAATCCAAGAGTAAGTGAATCCCAAGTCACTGATCCTAAATCATTTCATTACCTTAGTCGATCATGCAAAGAATCTCTCACTAAAAGCAGTTACACGGAAGATGGAGTATCACCAGTTTAACCAAACATACCTGGAGAGTGATTATTGCAGTATTGTTGGGCAAACTGTAGGCAGCATCTATGGCAGAAAATGATGCTCTGTGGGATCCCATCCAATCATTTCCATCCTGTAGGAGAAAAGTTTAATCTCCCAGTTCTGGCAAGTGGCAACCAATTCACCGGTAGAAATTATGAATATGCATCCTCACCTGCTTAGCAAATGCTAGAAGAAGTGGAGAATAAATTTCCTGACCGAATGTGCGTCGCCACTTTGCTCCTTCTCCTCGAGGATCAATTCTTAGATAGAATTTTCCTTGAATCTGCACAGAACCATAACAATGAAACCAGTAACTTGATATGCTAAGAGAGAACGGATGACTAGAATCACTGCCACCTTTCTGTATATAACTGAACGGAAACAAGAGACATGGTGTTCAATATTAACTATCAGGTACTAAAACTAGGAAGAAAGATGAAATCTAGAAAATTTGGTCACCTTCAGATTTGTAAACAGATATTTTTTTCGGCTAAAAACATACAGGTAGATTGGTAAACAGATATGTTTTCGGCTAAAACATACAGGTACAAGGATAAGTCGACTCCTACGCTCATAGTTTACGTTAATCCTGTAAACAGATTTCCAATGCTACATACCATCAAACCTTTGCAAGTGTTGTGTGTGCAAACTTCTTCATTCAATACTTCTCCAACACCTCTAGCATCGTCATGAAGCAACCTCCTGTCAAAAAACTCACACCACAACCAATTATGTTTTTTCCCCTTAGTTCCTGCTGTGGAAAAGACACTTGCCTAAGGGGAAAAACTAACACAGCAGTATTCATGATAACATAGCAGTAGTATTCATAGCAGTATTCATGATAAGAATGGCTCACCTATGAAGCATGAGTTCTATTTGACCATCCACCAGACTGGTAGCACCAACTGCCCGGTCCACCAAAACTGAAACTTCTGTGGTTTCATCCTCCAAATAAATTCCCAGGTTTATCTGATGATGCAGAAAGAAGAAAACATAATCATGACCCAGCATAACATACATGCATTTTTGTAACCTTGAGGTAGCTAATGAAAACAGTGATGCTAGCAAAACCACTGATGACATACAGGGTAGTAATTTCCAGCTATCGGTTGATTCACTTGCAAATCCCAATCAGATCTGTGGTCACGCACCTGCAAGATATCACCTCCAGATGCACATAAAAAGACCATGACATAAATTAAAGCAGAATATTACTGTAGGTAAACACACTGAAAAAAAGACAATGATTTATTTCCTTTTGGAGAAGGAGGGGTAGGTGGGTGTTGATGCGTTCCTTGTTGACACTAAGAACTAACAAGATTCACACCTACGTACCCAATTAAGGGAAACTATAAGATCCTTAGTTTTTTTATTGTTCTTCAAGTAATTATCTGGTGGGAGTCAGGGAATCAATCAAGATTCTATGTTAAAATAGAAAATCAACCATTAACATACTCGTTTTATGAAATCTCTGCCATTGGAATCTGTATAAAATGTTGCTTTGCTTCTCAAGGAGGTAGCAATTTGAACTGTTACTTCTTTTCCAACACCATCATCCACAGGTATAGGTCCAATCTAGAAATGAAGATATGATGTTTAAAAAAAATTCAAAATGCCATTAGTCACTAAAGATATTACTAATAAAATAAACTTACAGAAAACTCAACTTCAGCATGTTCCTTGTCCTTGTACACTCTAGTAGTCTGAAAAATCCAAAAAATATAATATCAACACATAACTTTCCACTAAATTTTCAAATATATCAACACATAACTTTGACAATGTGGTTGATCCTAAAATTCACCTAACTAGATGATGACAGGGCAAAGATAACTAGATGATGATAGGCAAGGATGACCCAAATCTATATATAATCACGTGCGAAGTTATTTGCCAAAATAACCCACTTTTGAGAACAATACAGAGATAAATAGATTATGATAATTGATAGGCAAGGATGACCGAAATCTAAATATAGTCACACGTACGAGGTTTTTTCCGATATTACCCACTTTTGAGAACAATACAGGGTAGGGGTTGTAAGATATTCAACATAAAATAAGCCATTTATGGCCATTCTTTCCACATATACCCTTACTTTTCAAGTGGGGCCTACGTAAACCACAAATGATTTTTTGGCTAGGGGTACAGAATGTTTAAGAAAATGGGAAGAAAAGGGGGACTCTTTCTTTGGGACACACACACACACACATGTATGTATGAAACAAAACTCTTAGTGACAGAAGGAGCATTCCCTTGGCCTCAGAGATCTGACCACAATCAACAATAAACAATATGTGTGCTGTCCTTTCCCCTCAGTCTCAACTCCACTTGTTTCTCCCTACTCTTCAACCTTTCTTTCCTCCGGTTAGCTGTGTCTTTTTTATATTAACTATTCAAGAATTCCTAAACAATATATAAAATATATCCTCCTTTTTGTTTTCCTCCATGTTATTATAAATTTCAATTTAAATTTCAGAAATTTTGGTTCAGGTACAATTAGTGAACATATCGGCAAAATATGATCCATGTAGTGGAACAAAGGCTAAGTTGTTTTCCTAAAACCCAAAAAAAAAGAGACAAAATGACAAACTACAAACTTATTAGCTGTGAAAAAGTGAAGGTGACAAAAGGCTATTCAGAGAGGGAGGGAAGGACAAGCAGTCCATTAGAATCTATATAAGTTCCAAAGAAGGGAACCTGAGCTGATGCAACCATGAGCTGAAATGTTGATGTATTTCATCTAATACTGGGCCTCGAACAACCATCAATGGGACCTGGTAGAAAAATGAATGAGCGGTAACACATTTCTAAACTTTGAACTGATACAGATGACATAGTAAACCACAATAAAACAAATTACCTGAGCATCATGTTTCAGGGGGAAGGTACCATTGGGTCGGAAAATATAAGCCCCTGATGCCTTCAGGAACAAAACCAAAATATATAATACTTTCCAATCAGATGGAAATTACAATTCAGAACAAATAGCTATCACACACACACACACACACATATATATATATATATATATATTTTGTATGCAAAAATAATCCAAGAGAAAAATCAATAGTACATTTATTTTCATTAAAGATGTACCTGATTCTCCTTACCCGAGCCATTATAACCGGCATAGTAGGCGTATGATTCTTCAGCAAATGCCGTGAGCTATAATATGACAAAGAAAGTGTAGTAACATCAATGCTTATTGAAATACATTAGCTTCTAAAAAGCCATAAAAGCAGATCAAAGCAAGCCAAAACTCAACTGCTTTTAGTAATTTTTTTAACTTGTGATTTTTTCGGATAGCAGAATATTTCCTCATTCCTTTTTCTAAAAAATATAATACACGATTACCTTTAAGAAAACAACATACTTTTCTTAAGGGTAAAAATCATTTGTAAAAAGTGCTGACAAACATGGGTTGCTATATGATTATATTCTAGGAGCATTATATTTATGCATACCAAATTCCTCTTATTGATATATCGTGCAAGCCTTCCTTCATCCGCAGAGTAAAGAAGTTTAAGATTGCCTTGACCAATTTCAATAGTACTATCATCATTTGCTTCTGACACATAGCACTCAGACACAAAAGACCGAGAACCTGCTCACAAATTCAAAAGTAGATAATACAAGAAAATGTAAACAGTCCTGTCATTTTTTAATCAAAAGCCCATAACATCAGAGAGATGGACATAGTTGACCTGCAGATTTAGAACATGAGACAACATAAGTGCTAAATCCAAGTGGAGGTACTGATGCTGAAAACACAAGCCAATATCTGACTGAGCTACTAACTGGTATTCCCAAATAGGCTTCCACATTATAGCTTCTTGCCGTCAAGGAGGCATTCAAGATAGGAACAAGCTGAGATTTAATTTCTCTTCCATCAGAATCCTGAACAATCAAATCCTCAGAAGAAACCTGCCAAATTTTGTGTCCAAAATATCATCAGTGTACCCAGAAACCTAGGAACCGAGATTACTTTTTGAGTGAGTTGCAAGCATAAAAATACAAAGATTGCCCCCCTAATTGACAACTTAGGGGCGGTGGCAGACTTTGTAATGGTGGAGCACAAAGCTACCTCACAGCCCAAAGGTGAAGAGGATAACATAGCAAAATTTATCCCAGAAATTGGATGACAATACAATCACTATACTCTCAAAAGATGAGAAAATTAATTATACTCTTGAAAAAATCCATTAAAAGATGAAGAAACATTATATTTAATTTCTCCCAATGAGTGTATAAGTACCCTCAGCAAGAGCTGCTTTTTCATCATAAGATCAATGAGGAGAAAAGCTACTCACAGGAAAATTTTGAAAATTTAAATCAAAAATTTTCTTTTCATCAAATTTTCTTGCTGAGGGACAGAGGGTACTTATACACTTTCTTTTCATCAAATTTTCTTGCTGAGAAAAGCTACTCACGGAAAATTTTCTTTTCTTTTCATCAATTTTTTTTAAAATAATAAAAGAAAAGATTGAGAAAAGCTACTCACAGGAATCCTAATAACTTCCTTTCTTTTCCATCCCAGAGAATTATAAGCAACCACAACCTGAAGTAACTGGCAAAATATAGAGAAATGAGGAGAAAGACAGATTGAAACAAGGCTTCAAAGTGACAATGGATGGAAGGAAATAGGAAATAGGAAAAGATATAAAAGAATCATACCAAACTTTTCCCATTAGACAAGCTAGCTTCTGATGGTGGGCAGTAGCTTATGTTTAGTAGAGGACACTGACATAAAGCAAAGTTCATCAATCAGGATTAAACCAATTCCAGCCATTAAGTGATAGAGGAAACAAACAATGTTTGAAATTAATAGAAATAAAACAAACTAGACCAGAAAAATCAACAGAACTTAAGTTTTAAGTATCAAAAACCCTAATAAAAAACTGGAAGTATCAGAGTCTTCTGATCCTATCATCCTGATATGTGCCTAGATTTACTGTTTTAACTCTAATTTTTAAAACAGGAGCTCATCTGGTTACAATTTGGAAAAAATACAGCATTGAAGCAAAAAATCTTTACACTAATGTATTGGAATAGAATCAGTTGAGGAATGAAAATGGAGTCTACTAATTTTAATTTATCGAGCAAAATCCTGATGCACTTGTGAACTTGCATCTCCTCTGCCATAAAATAACATCCAATTAAATTGACATTCAGTAAACAGCAGCAAGTTCATATATTGCCTGTTCAAAGTCGGTGACAGGATCCTTGTCTCTAGTTGCTACTTTTAAGTTTGTCAGCTGACTCAGAGAAGATCCAACCACTTTCTCGGCCTGAAAAAGGCACATTGTAACCATTAGGATGAGAAAAGCTAAATAATATACTACAAGAAGCAAATATTCCATTCTACTTCTATTTCTATAGCTGCAAGCAAAGAAGCTGGAGGCCCAAATGAAATCCCATAAGAATAAAGCAAGACTAGGCTTACGACGACAACAGTAAAGCATTTATCCCCGATGTGGGGTAAGCTAACTAGGTTTCCATAAGAATATAGGCGACTGACACATACCTCTTTATAGCCAAGGAAAAGTCAAATAGCATAATCGGCAGCTACATGTTCCCTTTCTGTTCCGCTAACAGCGTCATGGTGTTGAGCAAGTGCAAGAGCATGAGCCAGTGCATCAGTGTTAGGTCCTGAATTACTGCGGCCTGTAAAGAATTCCAGTTGTCTTGCTGCCTAATTGTGAAAGATGGCTCAGAAGGATTAATTGCATTATGAGTCAGAAGTATACTGTATAACCCGACGCGTGTATTACACGCGTCACACGTGGATTGCACACGTGTAACTATTTTAAATAAATCATAATTTTATATTTATATAACTATTTTAAATAAATCATACTATTTTATTTATTATATTTTTATACAAATAATTATGGAAATGTGCCCTCAAGGTATATATAATTTTTTTTTTAAATCTGATGTTTTGTTTTTGGTGAATTAGGAAATACTCCCTCCGTCCCGCTAATATTGGCATGTTTGCTTTATGGATACTATTCTCTATCAAAGTTTGATCGCATATT
>JAULKK010000012.1:8878-21193 GCA_032355705.1 Rubia peregrina | reverse complement strand
TAGCCGCCTCAGCCTATACTTATAAACAGTGAACCCTGAAACACCTTTTTCTGCCCAGTTTTTCACAACCTGTAAAAGCAGGGTTTTTTTTTTGGATACAAGGCATAATTAACATAACCATACACAGAAACCTTTAGAAAAATTGATAGATGATACAAGTAGGATCATCCCAACCAAACTTTTCATCCTACTAAAAGCTGATTAACTTATCTAAAATAAGCTAGAAGTCATACTTTTACACAACTTGTAAGCATCCACCAAAACTTATTTCCATATGAAACAGGTTAATTGAATACTTAATCTATTATGTAATGTACCTAATATAATAAAATTAGGACAAGCTATCTAATAGACAACAGCAATAGATAAAGAAAATAAAAAGGTATGGGACTAACTAAGAACTTGTGGCATAAAGGTACGGGACTAACCAAACACAAGTCTCTACGTAAAACGGATTTGAAGGGGATTAAAATTAGCTACAATTTTGTTCATTAATAAAACTATAAAATCAAATACCAATATTACTTTGCTATGATCATCCAACTGGCCAGGCAGATTTTCAAAAAGAACCAATTCCAATAGGAAAATTCTGGTAACTACATGGTTCTGAATAAAAAGGCAATGATGATGAGAACGATACATGTCTAAAAGATTAAAATCATATATGCTTTTTCTTCTATTTTATATTATATTGGTTTTTAAAAAGCACACTTAAGAGATAAAAAGCGCGCTTAAAGAGCTTTTGCTGAAGCGCAAAGCGCTCAAAAAGCGCACTTTTGGGCAAAAGGGCGCTTCTGGGCTTTTGGGCTGAAATGGGCTTCTAATTTTGTTTCCTTTTTTATAATTATTATATATTTTGGGATGAAATGAAATAGCTTGTAGGGTTAACTTAGTCAGGAATATTAACAAAGCAGAGTTTAGAGGTGGAGATGAGGTCTATGGGGATACTTTTGGTGGAGATGATGATTTTTTTTATGACTAGAGTTTAGAGCCTTAAATGATTTCATAATAATTTAAGAATCCTTGGATCTTAGTCGTTCAATTCTTCTTAATACCTTTAAAACTTTGAATTTGGTATTGTGTTGAAAGCTTTATTTGTCTTTTATGATTTTGTGATAATATTCTAAGTTCTATGTTGTACCTTTTATTAAATATCCTAGTTCATGTTTTGCGTGCGATTTTATCCGAAAAGTGTGAGCTTGCGCTCAGCGCTTCAGTAATTTTTACCCTTAGCGCTTGATAGCACTTTGTGCTTTTTAAAACCCAGATATTATATCACTCCTTCGGTTTCACGTGAAGAGTCATATTCTGTAACTAAAATAGGCACCATAACAGGACTCTTCATGTGGAATGCATGGAGATGTATTATTATTATATAACTCTGAATGCATATTTTTCATATTTCCAATACAATTGAGATGCTTTTAAAACAAATTCAGATAGATAGTGAAAGAATTTAAAAGAAAAGAAGGAACTATGTAAAAAGAATTTTCCCATGTGTAGCGTGAGGTAAAAATCTAAAACAAAGATGTGGCCACCAGCACACCACTCTAATAGGATAAAAACTACTTACTACTCATATAGAATTTATAGTAAACAATTAATGTCATTGTACAAGCCAATATGAATACCTTGTACAAGCCATCATAAGTGTAAACTTTACCAACATAGCTGTTTGTGCACTTATGGCCTCGCACAACTCGAATTGGAACTTCAGCATCAATGGCATTCTGCAATTTAATGGTTGACTGGTGAGGAGTAGAAATCAGATAGATAATTGGCACTATAAAACAACTCCAACATTGATTACTATTTTTTTCCTTACTTGTTCACAATACCACATCATTTCGGGGTAGTTTATTACAGAGCTCATCACACATTTTAGCAACAGTTTAAAACATCATATTTTTACTTCCCCGGCATCCACTTTCCATTTGAGCCATTTTCTCACATTTCATCTTTGAGTTATAATCACTCTTTCAGCATTCTATTTAATTTTGGTATAAGGCACTCCTACAACTCTTGCTCGTAGCCACCCTAATTTGCTCACCCTTCTCTTTTTTTCAATTCCATACAACTCTCTCCCCCCTCACTTCTCAAAAATACAGAACACGTGAATTTATATATCACACTAATATCAATTGCAAGATTACCAACACATGAACCAATTAACAAATGTTTTTAAATTATATATAGAAACACGATGGATCTGAAGTCACAAGCTGAATCGCAACAGCAAAAGAGAATAGGAAAATGGAAAGAATGAGAAGAATGAAACCACGTGCCTTCAGCGCCAAGTTACCACGACTCATCTCTTGATCCTTAATCTGGCGTTTATCACCAAGCAAGTTGTTACCTCCTTGACCAGTATAAACAATTTCTTCAGAATTGTCCAGGTCATCCTCGTACTGTCCAGACATTACGATTCCCACCGCAAGTGGCAATTTATAGTTGATGTGTTTCTGCAACATTCAAGAAAATGATCCAATGTGGGCAGCTGTGTTGCTGTATGAACTATGAGCATGTATGTGGTTCGAGTAAATATTAACACTCCAAGACAAAAACTTACGTACAAATGAACACAGCATCTTTGAGAGCCCTAGGTTCTTTAAAGATAGATATCTAAACAAAAGCAGCAAAAGATGTGCTTGGTACTTCTTCAAAACCACAGAACCTATTTTGACTTTTGAAAGCTGAAGGTTCAAATTGCACTGTTTAAAAGCATCGTAACACAGTTTTGCTTTAACCATTAATAGTCCTATGTGCACAGCTCATTTAAAACCACAAACAAGAAAGAAAGCACTGGGCAGACAAAGTTATACTATTAGGTATTTCAGAATTCAAAATATAGTTTTGTCATACAAGATCAGTTCATTGAGCATTTTGATTAAATGTTTTGTACAAAAATTTCAACAGGCATGAAGAAAAAATCACTGGAATGTAAGAAAAGACAAGTAAGAGACTCTTAATTTTCTGGGCTGGCAAATCCTCAGGGTCAGCAATGTTGACGTGCAGCAGCAAATCACTGAAATTTAAAATCTAATGACCGGATGTAGAAAGAATTACCGATTGTTTTCCTTGGCCAATGTAGTCAATTCCATTAAGCCAATGGCTGTGAAATCCTAACACAACCATCTCCGCCCTTGAGAAAAACTGATGACCTGCTTCAATCCCTAAAATTAAAACTTTACATCAGATAACATGTACATGAGTTTGTTGAATTAATTGGACAAGATCTCTCTATTCATGACAAGTGTATCACACTGCCTGTCAGTCATGCAGCAAGAGATAGGTAGATAAAGCGCAAATCCATAGACATCTTGAAGCCTGGTTCTGAAGGTAGCTAGATAACCGTTTACAAACCAATGAATAATGAGTTATCAAATGTGTATTGCAAGAGAAGAAACACCTGGAATGGAGCCAAATCTTTTTTCAGAGTTCAAAATAGTGTTCATCTCCCGCATCTGCAAACGCATAGTACATTAGTAGATACATGCATGTAAAACCCGGCAGGCAAAATGTAAGAGAGCAACGGGGAAAGGTGATGAGGAACATGCCTTGGTTATTGCCTTGAGATCAGGTCGCTTGGAGCCTCGCTTGGCATCATCTTCCTTGCTGTCCTCCTCCTCTCTCTGCAAACATCAATCATCGGTAAATCGGAAATCATAGAAATAGAATCATCGGTGCAGGAGGTTGTGTTGACCTTGGACTTGGAAGGTTTTGAGGCTTTGGGCTTAGGAGCTTTGGTTTTGCCGCACCTTTTCTCTTCTTCCTGCGAGTGGGAAGGGATTAGAGGACAGAGAAAGTACAAGAGAGAGGGAGGGTGGGTGTGTGTGTGTGAGAACCTGGACAAAGTGGAGGTAGTGCTTGTTAAACTCCCGGAGAGTGTCGGTGACGGTAGCAACAGCGCTTCGCTCCGTTTTAACCTTCAAATCCTCCGTTTTAGGAGGGGGGTCAAGCTTCCGCCTCTTGCGGGTGCGGCCACCCCCTGAAGATGAATCCCCTTTGCCTTTCGGTGGCTGCTGAGTTATCCGGCTGCTCCTCCTCACGGTCATTGCAGTCGTCCCAAGGGTTTACACCTACGTCCTCCTATGCCACTGCTACTGAAATGATTTTAAGGGACGCGGACGCGGTGTAAAAATAGGGGGAATCCAATTTTTTGAATTTTCGTCAAATGTCCGGTTTACTTAACTAGGGATTCCAAATGAACCTCAATTATCATTTTTAAATTCTTTCTTCTTCTTTCTTTCATCTAGTACCTTCGTTCCTCTATACTACTCCGCTCTTCAAATATTGACACCTTATAAAAGACCACACAACTTTTTACAAAATAAAATGAGTGGTGGATGTTGAATTAGAAACATAAAAAGTAAATTGACTGGATGAAAATAATCTATGATTTGCCAAAAGCGAAAAGTGAAAATAAAAAAACCATTATAAAAAAAAGAGTGTCAATATTTAACGATCGGATGGAGTATATTATACATCATACTTTTTTTAGTTGTTTCTTTTAGGCCTTGTCCATATGAACTTATTTGGTGCTGGATTTAGTCTATTAATAATGAAATTCGTTTATTATCACTGGATTTAGCTTATTGGTGTTGAAATGTGATGAAATTAAACCCAACTACACATGCCCTTAGAGCAACCCCAGTCGTATACTCCAATCATAAACTACACGTAAAAGTATGCACTAGACCATATGCAGTGGCGAAACTGTTCTTGTGTTTTCAGTTTATTAAATATCAAATCTCTCTTCCAACTCATCAAATTAAACCACAAAGAAACCACTTTATTTTTCTCTCCACGGTGGTTGAAACTAGGAGTGGATTCGGTATGGTTACCAACACTTTTTACTAATACCACGTATCGTACCAACAATGTCGGTATATTTTTTTTAAACCAATACCGTACCAAATCTTTGGCATACCATCACATCGGTACACACAAAAGTTGATTGGTTTCGATGGTATAATACCACCAAATATAGGTTATAATAAATTAATTATTTTTACCATAAAACAAATTATAAATAATTAGAATTTCTATTGTATCATTTTAATTTTAAAAAATTATAAAATTATATAATCATAATAATAATAAAACAAGATAACATCAAAATAAGAATTATACTAAGTAGATAAATTCTCTTGTTAGACCGACTAACGGTCAACCAATCATGAAAAACATCATTTCAATAATTTTTAAGGTCGCACTCTAGTTATTTTTACATTACGATAAATTTTTAAAAAAAATCAAAATTATAATCTCGTTGCAATAAATAAAATAAAAATTAAATTACCACATTAGTTACATCAAATATAAAAAAATGCCTTTGTCTGACGGTTACTCGGTCTAAAATAAGACTTTGTGTAATAAGTAAGTTATAATAAATCAAAGAGAATTATGATTTTATTTTATTTTGTAAAGTTTAGAACAAAAATGTCAACTGTCAAAAAATATAGTTTAAGAAAATATTTTAAACTTTTACCAATATCCAACATATTGGAACAAAAATATAATTTACATATTTAAATTATTAATTTGGTTATATTATTAACAAATGACTACGTCTTAAAACAAATAAAAGCTCAAATTTCACATAATACCAGTTATATTTTTAATATATAAATATGTGGTACGATACGGCAATACCAAGGCAGTATTTTCTCAATACCATTACCATACCATAAAAAATGTGTGGTACGGTACTACCTTACCACATCATCGTTTACCAACATGTTTCGTACAAATGGTACGTGGTTCGTTTGGTAGGTTGATTGGTACGGTATTTTGGCTCAAAATAGCAACCCTAGTTGAAACAATTCCATAAACCTCACTTGATTTTCTCTATCACACTCGTTCATTTTACTCTAGTATTTAATTTAAAAAAATTACCTACCAAGATAAATTGAAATGTGGAATTTAATAATACACTTGTCATTTTAAAATTTTAATGTTCAAAATTAATTAAAATTTAAATGTTATTTTATAAACCATAATTAAAAATAACCATTTAAAATGTAATTAAATTTAATTTTGCTTTTCAAAAATAAAAATCAGACTTCTAAAAGTTTTTCCCATTTTCCCAATTTTTAAATTTTCCATAATTTAATTTTTTTCCAAAATTTAAAATTTCCACAATTTAAAATTTCAATTTTTAAAATTTCAGTTTTCCCAAATTTTTAGTTGAGATACGTGGCACCACCTAATTGGGTCACATATCCGAATCAGGTGAACCATTTTTTATTTTAAAAATGGCCTGCCACAACATGCCACGTGTCCCAATCAGGGGTGTCATGTGACAATGTTGGGGAAAATGAAACGTTCTGACAACCTTTCTAGCGTTTACGTGGGTTTGCGTCGGTCCAAATAAGATCAATTTGGAATTGGAATGATAAAAAAGGGCGAGAACTATGCCTATTACTGATTATTTATGACTAGACTATTTTTTTGGTCCATGAGATACCATCTTTACCAAGTTTTGGTCTTCGAGAGCAAAACCTCGTATAAATTGTACATAACATTTTGGAAGTGAAAATAGTGCTCCCAACATCATTTTTTGGACGGTTTTCCAGTTTATTTACATTGTAAAATTACAAAATTACCTTTGAAAACCCGCCCATTATTACCATCTTTACTAAATTACCCTTGGAAATTACCCTTGGAAAATTACCATCTTTACCAACTGATCCGTCATTATTTATCACTTGAACCGGACTGGAATGATTATGAGTTTAGATCAATACGGATCAGTTGGACAAGACTCCAATATACTTTATTGTTTTACAATTAAAAATTAATGTTGAAAAGGTTTAATCAAAATATTAATCTTTAAAGGGTGGTAAAGTGAAGATTTTTAGAAAATTGTACCTTAAAATATACAAGAAAAACTTAAAATAACTAATTAAAAATAAATCCAAGTTAGTATATAAACTTAAAGAGAAAGTCCTCTATTATACCGACTAACGGTTAGATCAATAATGAAAAAACTCGTTTCAATACTTTTTTGGGTCAAATTATAATTGTGTAAGCAGTGCAATACATTTTAAAAGTTTTTCAAATCACCCACTAGTTACATCGACTATAAAATAAGTTTGTCTAACGGTTAGTCGGTCTAAAATAAGATTTTGTTGAAACTTAAATTATAAATATTTGGAAAATATACATCAAATTGGACTGTAATGATACCCCAAACACTGTCATTAAGGAGTTAAATAAGAAAATTACAAATTTATTCTGGGGTGAAAATGAAGACGGCAGTAAAAAGGGTTGGAAAAGTTTAAAAAACATGTCCTTCTCAACATCTGAAAATGGACTTGGATTCAAAAATTTCAATGACATAATTGATGCTTTTTCTCTAAAACTTTGGTGGAAATTTCTAGTAGGTGATACCCTTTGGGCACAATTCATGTGGTCCATACCGCACACACTTAGAAAGTCACAAACTTGGACCATAATTGTGAGTTGTAACAGGTTAGCTGAAGTAAACACTATGGTAATTCATGGGGATGGATACTCTAATTTATACACTTCTAATTGGACAGACTATGGTTGTCTACATGATTACTGCAATCTACTCTCTGCACTACCTATCCATTCATCTATTTCTGATTTCATAATAAACAAAAGTAGATTACTGCCTATGCTGCAAAATCTGCTAACTCATACTTTAGATTTTTTGCAGGCTGCGGAGCTAACACCAACTAGACCTGACAGGTTGATCTGGATACCATCAACCAATGGAATGTTCACCTACAGATCGGCCTTCCGGGCAACAGCTCAAACAAGAAGACCTTTGATAATCCTCCAGAAAAGTCAGGACAAAGGAATACCCAGGAAAGTTTATGTATTCCTATGGAAACTTTCAAATGCAATTCGGTCGTTTGATGATATTATAATTTTCGCTAAGATTAGTCTTGCATTGAAATGCTCTTTCTGCAATAATCAGGATTCTATGACTCACTTTTTTAATTCATGTCAACTGGTTGCAATAGTTTGGTCATTTTATGACAACTTACTTAAGATTAGAACCCCTATTTTTTATTATATTTTTGACAGACTGTCTTACTACTGGACCACAAACGGGGACACTAATATACACCATTATCTAATAACAATAACCCATGCCTTTGTCTGCTGTAATCTGTGGAAGTTTAGAAACAAACTGCTTTATACAAATATAGTCCCAATTTTTTCAGCCATAACTGAATCAATCAGAGATGATATTTTTGGGTGTTTCTATAGGACGGGTTTTTACTCTTCAAATTCTACAGATTGCATTTGGTTTCAAAAGGGATTAATGCCAAACATGAGGCCACCACCTAAACCTATAATTCAGACTGTAGAATGGAAGAAATCAACGAGATTAAAAGTTAATGTGGATGCATCATGGAATTCAAAAAATTAAAAATGTGGGATTGGTATAGTCATAAGGGATAGTAGGGGATTTCTAATCAGAGCTGGAATTAAATGTTTATCTGCAACCTCAACTTTACACTATGAAATTATGCCTTTATCACATGGTTTCAATTTTGCATCATCTCTGTGTTCACATGCTTCTAGTTTAGAAACAGACCGTTTGACAGCTATTGGGTTATAAGAGACCCTCTGAAGGCTCCTTGGAACGTATATCAACTGGTATATGAGACTCAAAAACGTCTAGAGCATGCCACTATCACGCACATTTTAAGAGAGGGAAACAAGGTGGCTGATGCATTATCAAAACTGGCTAACTCTTCACAGATTTTGCAATCTTCTATTTCATTCGTGCTTTAAACAAACATATCAAAGCTCTGGTTGCACTTGACAGGATTAGTTTACCTGAAATCAGAATTGAACAAGTAATCAGATACTGCTGATGAGTTTTTGTTTTCGCAGGAAAAGAAAAGTTCTAGAATAAGGCTTGGCGTGGGGGAATCAGAGAGGATTCCTGGAGAGTATCTCCTGATAGGGAGGTAAAGGACATAATGGTGCGGAATCGACAGAGGACGGAAAAGTTTCAACTTCAAATACTGGAGCAGAAATTGAGTGATGTGTATACCGATTTATGTTTTTATATTTTTGGCCAAACTTAATGAGACTCACTCGTGTCGTAAAATTGGAAGTCCGGCCGAAAGTTTTAACATCGACACAGGAGGTGGAGGTGTCACTTTCGGAAACACTGCCACTTTTAATGACATTAGCGATTACGGCTTGCAATAGACAACCTTTTTTTTGCATTTTACAAGGTCACTGTAAAAGTGACACTGGATATCTTTTTCTTTTGGAGTAACGAAAGTTACCAATATGTTTGGAGAACCTAATAAAATACTCCCCCATTAAAAAAAGGAAAATACACATCAAAGTAAGTCACCGGTCCATCCGGTTCGGGTCGTAACCTAGGTTAAAAAATTATTTGACCGAGGACTGGAACGGAATTCTATATATTTGATTTTTGATCTTTATATTATAGTCCAATTCAATCTATTTTACCTATCCGAATTGATTCATGAACACCCCATGTGGATGTGTTAATTTTATAGTCTATTTTTAACACGTTTGATACTAGTAATTGTAGTAAGCTGTATGCCTTGCTTAGGAGAATTTGTCACTTTATCAATTGGAGAATTATAGGATCACATTACATCATTTTGTATTCTAACTCTCTTATTTGTGAAGTGTTTGATTTGTTAGGTGAAAAATCTTAGACCCAAACCATACCCAATGGGTCTAACGAGTTTTAGGTCAAAATTGGATCCCAACTGGGTATAATATTCTAATTATTTTGTTTCACTAAACAAAACACATATTGCTCTAAATACAAATAAGTCAAGTTTAATGTGAAAATGCGCTAAATCTTCAAGATAAAATAATTGAATCCATACAAATTTTTTGATCGACATAGATGCTCTACTCGGTAATCATATTTATTTAACATAATAATCTCCCTCGATCCCAGAGAAATTGACACATTTTGACAGTCTACTGAATCAATTTAAAAAATTAATATATTTATTTATGTGTATAAAAAATCAGAAGAAAGCAACAATTTAAAAACACATGTTATCATTAATCCAACAACATATAACACGATAATAGTCGTACATATATAATAATAGAATTTAATGGTTGAACTTGACTTAGTTTGACTTTCAAAAGTCAAAATGTGCCAATTTTGGTGGGGCGGAGGAAGTGTGTGTGTGTGTATATATATATATATATATAGAGGGTGCATGGATCGGGTTTGAGTCTTGAAATTTTGGACCCGAACCTAAATCCGATCCGAATTGGATGTGCTACAAAATTGAAACTCATAGTCATAGGGTATGATGGAATTTGGAGGTGAAAAATGGTGAAGTGAGTAGGCGTATGAATAATTAGAGGGAAAAATAGAGAGCAATGCGGAGTATGTTAAAAAAGAGGGCGGTCGAAAGTGTGTTGTGTTGGATGGGCTGCTGTGCTGCTCCTCGACCTCGTCTTCATCTCCTTCGTCTTCTTCTATCTACTCGGTAATAGGATAACGCACGCCGCCCGTTTACTTCCTTCCCTTAAAAATCAATACACTTACTCTTCTCGTCACCAGCTTCCACTGCAATTATTGCACTTCTCTTCAAACTTATCTCATGGAAGAATGCTATCTGAATATGCTTGCCTTTTATTTTCAGGCGATTTTTGGCTCGAGCGCACGCTTTAGGGCGTGTATGAATTTTCAGAACTAGTACTTAATTTCCGTGTATGAACTGTACCTTGTTCTCTCAGGCATGGGAAGCAAGAATAAATCCAATTCCAGCTCTCCGGTTAAGGGGGAGAAGCACCCAACGAAAAGGAAGAAGCCTATAAACACGGGATACTCCATCTCTCTCGAGTGGGATGACCAGAACAAGAGCGTCGTTGCCAAGAGACAACAGATTGGCATACTGCACGCACATGTAGCTCCATTTACCCGTGGCCCCCCTCCCTGCTACACAAACTTAGCTGGCCTTCTTAATCTTCCCAGCCCAGCATTTGATCTAAAAGACCTGACCGGCGTTCTTTCCTACGAGGTAACTCTTACCTTTTCTGCAATTACTGAAACCTAACCTATTAACTATCTCAAAATGTTGCTAGGTATGGCGTTCTCATTTGTCTGATGCCGAGAGGGCCATTTTGACCCACTATCTGCCCAGAGGAGCTGATCCGGATATACTTGTTCAGGAACTGCTCTCTGGAGATAACTTCCACTTTGGAAATCCGTTTCTCAAATGGCAAGTTTTATCACCACCGTCAATGTGAAATGTCCTAAGATGTCCGCGTGTTGTCATTTGTTCTGTTTTGGTGTCTTTGATGTAATGTACTCGATGAATGATTCCCTTCTTGTGGCATCTTAGGCTATTTGTTTCTTTGCAGGGGTGCTTCACTGTGCTCTGGTAAGCTCCATCCCGACCAAGTCCTTCACCGGGAGCAGTATATAAAGGCTAATAAAACAATGTACCTGTCTGAGTTACAAAAATATCACAATGAGTATGTATTGCCTAGAAGCTCTTACTTTTGTTTTATAGTTGATGTATTTTTGTTACTATTGGAGTGGTAGACTTGAGTTCAGTGTTTGTGCTGATTTACGGCAACTTATAAGCATTTTTGTTTCTGTGCTTCACACTTCCAAATCACTGTAGATATTTATGGTTTTGTGGCAGTATGATTGAGAGCTTGCAGAGGTGGAAGGACACCCTGGACAGCTGCAAGGACCCTCAAGAGGAAGCTTTGCAGAACATATGCAAGTCAGTGGTTTTATATAATTCCATTTTTGGTATAAGTTTGCTGCGGAGTATGGGAACTTTGCAAGTTACTGCTTCCAGAATTTACATGTCCTAACCCTCTCTCAAATTTCTTTTGTTTCACCAACATTACTCAAAGTTGTTAATTTGTACATTTTGGTTTATCCTTTGGGATAAGTTAGCTTGCTTCATCAATATACCCACATCTGGTTTTAACTCTATGGCTCAGCCGGCATCTTGTTTTGTTTCTCTTACATTGCTTGACAATGCTTCTTATTAGATTGATTGGTAGAAACGTGTAATGCAGGTCAAGGAAGCAGTCTGAAAAAAGAATGAACTCATGTGAAATGTTGTATCATAACGAGGATGATGATGTTAACACACCAGAATGCTCCGATTGGGCTACATCTGACAAAACACGTAGCGACAACTTTTTGCATATTCCTGGGGATTGTCACAGAAGGTACTCATTTATTCACCCTTCAATTCTTGGCCCTCCTATCCCCTCTTCTGCGCTCCCCCAGCAGATGTAGCACAGAAAAGTATAATCAGCTGCTGCGATTAGCTATTCCCTTGGTTC
>JAULKK010000011.1:10677345-10696788 GCA_032355705.1 Rubia peregrina | reverse complement strand
CATATGTTAAGTTACTAATTAGCTAACACAGAAGGTACCATATTGTAGACCATGAAAATATGAGAACTTTTCAAGAAGAAATCGGTCCAAAATATGATCTGAACACCGAATTATGACCATTCGAATCTTCATTTTCATTTGATGAGTTAAATTTTGGGAATATTTGAAGTTTCTAATTAGCCAACAAGTAATGGGCCATATTGTAAAAGAACAAAAATATGAGAACTTTTGAAAAAGAAATCGGTCTAAAATATTATCTGATCCCCGAGTTAGGACCATTCGAATCTTTATTTCATTTGATCGGTTAAATTTTGAGGATATATGAAGTTACTAAGTATAAAACATGGAAGCTGTCATATTGTAATGAATGAAAATATAAGAACTTTTGAAAAAGGAATCGGTTTAAAATATGATCTGAGCACCGAGTTATGAACATTTGAATCTTCATTTTCATTTGATGGGTTAAATTTTGGGGATGTATGAAGTTACTAATTAGCAAACATGGAAGGTACCATATTGTAGAGAGCAAAAAAATAAGAACTTTTTTAAAAAGGAATCGTTATAAAATATGATCTGTGCACCGAGTTACGACCATTCAAATCTTCATTTTCGTTTGACGGGTTAAATATTGGGGATATATAAAGTTACTAATTAGCAAACACGGAATGTACCATATTGAAAAGAACAAAAATATAACAACTTTTGAAAAAAGAATTGGTCCAAAATATGATCTGAGCACCGAGTTATGACCATTCGAATCTTCATTTTCATTTGATGGGTTAAATTTTGGGCATATGTGAAGTTACTAATTAGCTAACACGGAAGGTACCATATTGTAGACCATGAAAATATAAGAACTTTTCAAAACAGAATCAGTCCTAAATATGATCTGAGCACCGAATTATGACCATTCGAATCTTCATTTTCATTGCATGAGTTAAATTTTGGGAATATATAAAGTTTCTAATTAGCAAACAAGTAAGGGGCCATATTGTAAAGAACAAAAATATAAGAACTTTTGAAAAGGGAATCGGTCTAAAATATGATCTGATCCCCGCGTTATGACCATTCGAATCTTTATTTTCATTTGATCGGTTAAATTTTGAGGATATATGAAGTTACTAAGTATAAAACATGGAAGCTTCCATATTGTAAAGAATGAAAATATAAGAATTTTTGAAAAAGGAATCGGTCTAAAATATGATCTGAGCACCAAGTTATGACCATTTGAATCTTCATTTTCATTTGATGGGTTAAATTTTGGGGATATATGAAGTAACTAATTAGCAAACACGGAATGTTCCATATTGTAAAGAACGAAAATATAAGAACTTTTGAAAAAGGAATCGGTCTAAAGTATGATCTGAGCATCGAGTTATGACCATTTGATTCTTCTTTTTCATTTGATGGGTTAAATTTTGGGGATATATGAAGTTACTAATTACCAAACACGGGAGGTGCCATATTTTAAAGAACGAAAATATAAGAACACAGAAAGTATCATGTTGTAGAGCATGAAAATATAAGAACTTTTCAAAAAGAAATCGGTCCCAAAATATGATCTAAGCACCGGGTTATGACCATTGGAATCTTCATTTTCATTTGATGGATTAAATTTTGGGGATATATGAAAGTTATAATTTGTAAACACAGAAGATACCATATTGTAGAACACAAAAATATACGAAATATTTGAAAATGAATCGGTTCAAAATATGATATGAGCACCGAGTTATAACCATTGGAATCTTCATTTTCATTTGATGGGTTTAATTTTGGGAATATATGAAAGTACTAATTAGCAAACACAGAGGGTACCTTATTTTAGAGCACAAAAATATAAGAGCTTTTAAAAAAAGGAACCGGTCTAAAATATTATCTGAGCACCGAGTTATGACCATTGGAATCTTTATTTTCATTTGATGGGTTAAGTTTTGGGGATATATGAATTTACTAATTTGCAAACGCGAAAGGTATCATATTGTATGCACAAAAATATAAGAACTTTTTAAAAAAGAAATCAGTCCAAAACATGACATGTGCATAGAGTATGACCATTCGAATCTTCATTTTCATTTGATGGGTTAAATTTTGAGGATATATAAAGTTACTTATTATCAAACACGGAATATACCATGTTGTAGAGCATAGAAATATATGAACTTTTAAAAAGGAATCAATCAAAAATTTGTTCTGAGCACCAAGTTATGATAATCTTCATTTTCACTTGATGAGTTAAATTTCGGAGATATATGAATTCACTAATTAGCAAACATCGAAGGTACCATATTGTAGAGCACAAAAAGATAAGAACTTTTCCAAAAGGAATCAGTCCAAAATATGATTTGAGCATCGAGTTATGACCATTCGAATCTTCATTTTCATTTGATGGGTTAAATTTTAGGGATATATGAAATTACTAATTAGCAAACATGAAAGGTGCCATATTGTAGAGAACAAAAATATAAGAACTTTTCAAAAATGAATCGGTCCAAAATATGATATGAGCACCGAGTTATGACCATTGGAATCTTCATTTTCAATTGATAGGTTAACTTTCAGGGATATATGAAGTTACTAATTAGCAAACATGGAAGGTACTATATTGTTTAGCACAAAAATATAAGAGCTTTTAAAAAAGGAATTGGTCCAAATATGATTTGAGAACCAAGTTATGTCCATTAGAATCATCATTTTCATTTGATGGGGTAAGTTTTGAGGATATATGAAGTTACTAATTAGCAAACACGGAAGGTACCATATTGTAGAGCACAAAAATATAAGAACTTTTCAAAAAGGAATCGGTCCAAAATATGTTCTGAGCACCGAGTTATGACCATTCGAATCTTCGTTTTCGTTTGATGGGTTAAATTTTAGGGATATATGAAGTTACCAATTAGCAAACACAGATGGGACCATATTGCAGAGCACAAAAATATAAGAACTTTTCAAAAAGGAATCGGTCCAAAACATAATTTGAGCACCGAGTTATGACCATTCGAATATTCATTTTCATTTGATGGGATACATTTTGGGGATAAATGAACTTAATAATTAGCAAACACTGAAGGTAATATATTGTAGAGCTCGAAAATATAAGAACTTTTAAAAAAGGAATCAGTCTATAATATGATATGAGCACCAACTTATGTTCATTGGAATTTTCATTTGATGAGTTCAGTTTCGGAGATTTATGAAGTTACTAATTAGCAAACACGGAAGGTACCATATTGCCGAGCACGAAAATATAGAGCTTTTCAAAAAGGAATCGGTACAATATATGTTCTGAATACCGAGTTATGACCATTCGAATTTCATTTTCATTTGATGGGTTAAATTTTGGGGGGTATATGAAGTTACTAATTAGCAAACGGAAGGTACCATATTGTAGAACACAAAACGATAAAAACTTTTCAAAATGGAATCGGTCCAAAATATGTTCTGAGCACCAGGTTATAACCATTCGAATTTTCATTTTATTTTCATGGGTTAAATTTCAGGGATATATGAAGTTGCCAATTAGCAAACACGGAAGGTACCATATTGTACATCACAGAAATATAAGAACTTTTCATAAAGGAATCGGTCCAAAATATGATTTAAGCACCGAGTTATGACCATTTGAATATTCATTTTCGTTCGATGGGTTAAGTTTCGAGGATATATGAAGTTACTAATTATCAAACAAGGAAAGTACCATACTGCAGAGCACGAAAATATAAGAACTTTTCAAAAGGAATCGGTCCAAAATATGATATGAGACCCAATTTATGACCATTCGAATCTTCATTTTCAATTGATGTTTTAAATTTTGAGAATATATGAATTTACTAATTAGCAAACACGGATGATACCATATTGTAGAGCACAAAAATATAAGAAGTTTTCAAAATGGAATCGATCTGAGCACCGAGTTATGTCCATTGGAATGTTCATTTTCATTTGATGGGTTAAGTTTTGGGGATATATGTAGTTACAATTAGCAAACATGGAAGGTACCATATTGTAAAGCACAAAAATATAAGAATTTTTAAAAAAGGAATCGATCAAAAATATGATACAGAAGGTACCATATTGTAGAACAAAAAAATATAAGGACTTTTCAAAGAGAAATCATTCCAAAATATGTTCTGAGCACTGAATTATAACCATTCGAATTTCCCTTTTCATTTGATGGATTAAACTTCGGGGTTATATGAAGTTACTAATTAGCAAACATAGAAGGTACCATATTGTAGAGCAAAAAAATATGAGAACTTTTCAAAAAGGAATCGGTCCAAAATAAGATCTAAGCACATAGTTATGACCATTCAAATCTTCCTTTTCATTTGAGGGTTATTTTTTGGGGATATATGAAGTTACTCATTAGCAAATACAGAAGGTACCATATTGCAAAACACACAAATATAAGAATTTTTAAAAAGAAATCGATCTAAAATATTATCTGAGCACCGAGTTATGGCCATTCAAATCTTCATTTTCATTTAATGGGTTAAGTTTTGGGGATATATGAAGTTACTAATTAGCAAACACGGAAGCTACCGCATTGTAAAGGATGAAAATATAGGAACTTTTCAAAAAGGAATCGGTCCAAAATTTGACATGAGCACCGAGTTATGACCATTGGAATCTTCATTTTCATTTGATTGGTTAAGTTTCGGGGATTTATGAATTTACTAATTAGAAAACGAGGAAGGTTCCATGTTGTAGAACACTAAAGTATATGAACTTTCAAAAAGGAATCGGTCCAAAATATGTTTTGTGCACCGAGTTATGGCCATTTGAATATTCATTTTCATTTGATGGGTTAAATTTCGGGGATATATGAAGTTATTAATTAGCAAACACAGAAGGTACCATATTGTAGAGCACAAAAAGATAAAAATATTTCAAAAAGGAATTGGTCCAAAATATGTTCTGAGCACCGAGTTATAACCGTTCAATTTTTCATTTTCATTTGATAGGTTAAATTTCAAGGATATATGAAGTTACTAATTAGCAAACATGGAAGGTACCGCACTTTAGAGCACAAAAATATAAGAATTTTTTAAAATGGATCCAAAATATGATCTGAGCACCGAATTATGACCATTCGAATCTTCATTTTCATTTGATGGATTAAGTTTCGGGAATATATGAATTTACTAATTTAGCAAACACGGAAGGTACCATATTATTTAGCACAAAAATATAGAAATTTTTCAAAAGGAATCGGCTCAAGATATGATATGAGCAACGAGTTATGACCATTGGAATCTTCATTTTCATTTAATGGGTTAAATTTTGGGGATATATAAAGTTGCTAATTAGCAAACACGGAAGGCACCCTATTGTACAACACAAAAATATAAGAATTTTCAAAAAGGAATTGGTCCGAAATATTATCTGAGCACCGAGTTATGACCATTGGAATCTTCATTTTCATTTGATGGGTTAAGTTTTGGGGATATCTTAAGTTACTAATTAGCAAACACGAAAGGTACCATATTGTAGAGCAAAAAATATAAGAACTTTTCAAGGAATTGATCCAAAATATGATTTGAGCACCGAATTATGACCATTTGAATTGACATTTTCATTTGATGGGTTGAATTTCGTGGATATGATAAAGTTACTAATTAGCAAACATGGAAAGTATCATATTGTAGACCATGAAAATATAAGAATTTTTCAAAAAGGAATCGGTCCAAAATATGCTCCAAGGACCAAGTTATAACCATTTGAACTGTCATTTACATTTGAATTTGATGGGTTGAATTTCGGTGATATGATGAAATTACTAATTATTAAGCACGGTCAACACATGTATCGATCGTCGTTGCCCATACAAATATTATAACTTTGGTCAAGTTGGGTCGGATGAGGCAACAAAGTGCTAACAAAGTGCAAATGTTCGTCCTCCCACGGAGATGAACCACAACAAGGTCTGGAAAAGGTATAGATCCCCGAGATGACAGTGATCAGTAGTGTGAGGTGGGCGCGCAATGGTGGATTTTGGCCGACAGGGTCGAGGAACCTTCTCAGATTTTGGCAATAATAAGGTGGAAAATTTTGGTATCTGTTTCCTTATTGGAGATCGACAGAAACGTCACAAACGACGGTAACTAACCGTGGGTCATATCTTAATAAATGGTCTTCAAGATTCTCTATGTCAGGTTGGTGTCGAGCAAGTTCTGTTACACCATGTTGGTATGGAACTCAAGTGGGAGACTCACTCCTCTCACTCTCGATGAGCCAGCCATGTGGAATTTTCGTCCCACCTTGTAATAGATCAGGTTTGTTTTCATTTTAGTTAGTGTGTTCTATAGTTTATCAGTTTATCAATTGTAATAGGAGTAGACTAACACTGCACTAGTTTATCACATAAAAGGAGATAGATTAATACTGGTAATTGTGCAAACAATCTACTGCAAATTGCAAGTCATTCATATATTTTAGTGAGAAGGAGGACTCTTAGTTTGGAAAAATAAAACCAACCCACCTATGATCATAAAATGAGAAAACAACCGGGTCGGACGAACAAGAATAGAAGTTGAAAAGCATCTCAGGAAATTTGGAATAACCATCCGTTAAAGGGCGTTTAGAAGAATTGGAAGAAATTAGGAGTTGGAGAGAGTTAAGTAACCTAGTCCTGCTTACTAGATGATTGTCCACGGGAAGTACGGCCACGACCTCGAGGCGCTCTCCCCCGACCTCTATTTGCCAACATACCGGCCTGCCTTTGGGAAGCCCTTTCCTTGGCCCTCTCATTCAGATTAATTGTTGTTGCTGTCGGTTGATTCTCTGTGTCGGTTGATTGCTTCTCAGGAGTAGCTTCAGATGCAGATGCCGATGCCGCTGTGTCGGTTGATTGCTTCTCAGGAGTAGCTTCAGATGCCGATACCTCTGTGTAGGTTGATTGCTTCTCAGGAGTAGCTTCAGATGCAGATGCAGATGCAGATGCAGATGCCGATGCCGATGCCGCTGTGTCGGTTGATTGCTTCTCAGGATTAGCTTCAGATGCCGTTACCTGTGTGTCGGTGGATTGCTTCTCAGGTTTAGCTTCAGATGCCTTGTCGCTTTCAACACCACTCTGTTCAACATTCTCAGTAGCACCTGCATCTTCACTCACTACGCCCTCATCATTCTTTTCATCCTCCTCCTCCCCTACTTCTGTGTCCTCAGCCCCAAGCATCATTTCCGGCCCAGGGCTTCCCAAATCAGCATCCTCTGTTCCCAACTCTCCCTCCTCTCGTTCATTTCCGGATTCACCACCGTCTTGGCTTATTGCTATATCCTCACTCCCACCAACATCGCCTTTATCACTCTCAATTTCTTCCTTCGCTTTCTCACCACCACTTATTGTCTCATGCTCAGCATCCACGCCAGAGTCCTTCAAACTATGCTCAGTATTTGCTGCATATTCTTCACTAACTGCCAAAACTTCAACAGAATCTTCTTGTCCATCGTTACTCTCAGCCGTCAATCCTTCACCATCCTCACAACTTTTGGGCTTCTTCACTGATGGTTCTGCTGTTTCCTCTGCAACAATCATTTCCTCACTTAACTCTGAGCTAGCCGAAGATGGCCGCTTCCGACCATGTGGTTGGGCCGATGTACTAAGACTTCCTTGAGTTTCCATGTTATCAGATGACAAAGGTTTTGCACTATTATCCGAGCGTTCAACCTCTAACATCTCTACATCAACCTGAGACTTGTCAGGTTTTGAGATACGAGGACGCACAAGCTTCCTAGCAATTTTGCGTGATTCCAGATTAGGCTTCGGTGCAGTGACATTTTTCTCTCTGTCATCCACTAATGTGGCAGAAGGAAGATTAACAGCAGAGAAGGAAGAGGTTGAGGTGCCAGTACCCAATGCAGAAGGCACTTGACCTTCAAATGGAGAAATAGCATTGATCACAATTTCCAAGTAGTGAAAGGAAACTGAGAGACCAGAAACAATAACTAATTATGGCACATGGCCAAGAATCAAGCATACATACCAATGGGAGCCCTGGCAGAGGTAGCATCCAAAGTTGGAGATGATTCGGTAGCATTAGGTACAGGCTTAGTTGAAACAGGTAGCGTTGCCTGCTGAAAATTTTCAACGGCCAGGTGATATGCGGTAGAGAGGTCATCCAACAGCGTGCCAGAAAGAACTTGAGTGTCTGCTGAGCCCTGAGAACAAGCAGCCAGCTCATGAGAACTTTATAATAGGCAATCATTTGGATAGTTGGGAACATGCAACCAGGAAATTAGGTGACTTTAAATTCTAGGGATCCACTAGAAGGGGAAGTGGCTAGGAAATAAAAGTTGCAACCACAACAATCAAACAAAAAACAGAAGACAAATATTTATCATACTGTGGGCTCCATATGGATCACCATAATGCTTGTAAAGGATTTAAATTGTTAATTTTATTACAGCAAGATCTGCAAATCAACTGCAAAAAACTGAACTAAACTGGTTTGATGATTGCAGAAAAATTAATGCGACAATGCACAAAATGTTTGATGTCAAATTTTTACCTCCAATGGACTGTCATTTCCCTGTTTTAGCTTTTCTACATCACCCTGAAGCCGTTTTAGACCCTGCTTATGCTTCTCAAGTTCATCTGAAAGCTTCATGCGTTGCTGCGGAAATGAAAAGGATAAAATCAAGCAAGGGGAAATTTTCTTCCGCATCCCAAACTCCAGATGATTTTACACATGGGGGTGATAGACCATATGATGATGGAAGAATGCATAAAAAAACATGATGCACTGATGCTTCCGGAGATGAAAGTTTAGTCTCCACAATCAAATGAATGAGTGTGAATAATCAACAGAATACATAACATAGCCAGTCCAATGAGTTAACCAAACCTGAAGAACAGTCTCATAAGAGTCTCGAACTGTCTTCTGCATTTTCCCTCGTCTTCCTTTCTCTGTTTTATGTTCATCTTTCTCCTTCTTTAATTCATCCCTTAACCTCTCCACAGTTTTTTCCAAAATCTTCACAGTTGAAAAAAATAATTCATCAGCTAAAAATGAGCCACAGGATGAAAAGGAAAAGTTAAGCCTTCGTTGCACAGACCTGAATTCTGGCGTCTTTTTCTTTCTCCTTCTCCTTGATGACCTGCTCACCTTCCGCTGTAGTTCTTTTACCTGAAATAGGTAAAGTAGATCAGAAGAAACAGTTCATCGTGCTGATTTACCAGCTGATACAAACAGTGTATTCACTACAATAGATACATACTTGACCGAGTAACAGAACTGGCACCAGTTGATGGGAAGAAATAGACATATATACTAGTACAGTAGAACTAAACTTCCATCACCCATGTAATGTATATTTTCACACTGTTTTCATAGGTGTATTTACACTTCACTAATACTTGTTTTACGACCCTTTTTAATTAAAATATTAGGTCCATATATTCCCAACCAAGTCGGTGATTCTTCATAAGCGTATTTACACATTAACACTTTTTTATGTCCCTTTTTATTTAAAATTGTAGCTTCACTTATTTCTACATAAGTCCATGATTCTCTATTTCTGACCCATCACACTTGGATAAGTGACGTCTCACATGAACCAACCTCAATACACATTTCACATATTTTCTCATTTACTGGTGCTGTTCTCTCTTTCTTTTAAAATCTGCATTCTCATTAAAGGCATAGCTACTGTTGCTGCAACCTGGAGCTACTGATGCAGCATTTAAGCTCATCTGATTAACGACAGATGGCGAGAAATCAATACCTTGCTTGAAATCTTCCAGTTGTTTAGAAAGAACTTCATTTTCTTTGCTCAAGTCATCCTTTTCTCTACCTAATACCTCCAACTTCTTCTGCAAAACGATACATTATCGGATCACGGTATCGTAAGGGTAAAACCAGAAGGAAATATGCAATACAGGAAAGTTAAAAACTGACAAGTGACAAGGTCACATTTTTTTACTAGATATCTGACCTTCTGTTGAAAACACAGCCTCCTAACTTCTGCTCTCAAGGAAGCCTACAGTGACAATAAAAGTAAAGACAATATTATATCAAACATGACACTCAAAGACCGATTCTGAAACGAAGAAGGACAAGCAATTCTTGCAAAGCCAAAGTACCTCAGTTTGTGAAAGGTCATTCACCCGAGATTCCTTTTCATTTATTTCTAGCTTGCTCCTAGAAACCTCTGCTTCCAAACATAATATCACATCCTGCCTTTCAGAGAGCAGACTCTTAAAATCTTCTAATAGGGTATCTTTTTCTCCAAGATTGACCTGCATATATGCCAGGCATAGCAAACACCATCACAACTTTAATCATCAAGTAATAAGAAGAGGTTGGAAAAACTGAACTAAAACCATCAGGCCCGTTCTAAAATGACGAGATCACATTCATAAGTTTCAAATTGCAGATATGAAAATTAATTTAAAAAAAAAACCTGCAACTGCTGAATAGCCTCCTTCATACGATCATATTCTTGAATATCAACATTCTTGGACCTCTCTAATAACTGGCAAAAAATCTACACCATCAGCACCAGAGATGTAAAGGGTCAAAGAGTAAAAACTCAATGTGAAAAGGTACCTCGTCAACTTTCTTAATAAGATCTTCTTTCTCTCTCATCTGGATTTCAATTTCTTTTTTACTAACTTCCACCTCATTTTGCTTCTCCCCAAGGCTTTTCGTTAAAGACTCAATTTCAATTCTTAATCTTTCACAAACTTCACGAAGTTTCTACAAAAACATTATCACCGTTCCTTGTCAAAAAAACTACAATCCAAAATTGTCAAGTACCATATCAAGCCAATTGGTTTAATTACTGAGCCCACACCACACCCTCACACTTGCAAAAGAAAAGGTAAAATAATAAAAGA
This sequence comes from Rubia peregrina, assembly GCA_032355705.1. NCBI lineage: Eukaryota > Viridiplantae > Streptophyta > Magnoliopsida > Gentianales > Rubiaceae > Rubia > Rubia peregrina. The sequence continues at coordinate 10,685,951 of JAULKK010000011.1, read as the reverse complement.
ATGACGTCCATTCAAACCTGACATTCATCAAAATTTTGCCGGCTCTCCTCTCTCAGTTGCACATTACTTTCACGGAGTAAACTTATTTCTCGAACCTGAAGGTGTGTACAATAAAAAGGCCCGCGACAACATTAACCATGTCACAAGAGTGAAATCACATCAAAGGGGCATATACTAATTAAAAACAGACAATAAGGCAACAGACCAAACTTTACAGCAAATTATAACCTAGATGAAAACAAGATAGTGATAAACATGGAAACCAGCTGAGGACATTCACACCTACAATCACCAGAATCACACAAAAGGCTAACATATCAAGATCAACCCCCAGTATTATCAGATAAGCAATATCTGATAGAGATGCCCACCCAGTTATGACATGCATAACGCCCATCCTCATATTTCCCTAATTCCATACTCAGTCACTAGTTAAATTAAGAAAAAGACAAATTAACATTCCAACCTATGTTCATCGGACTCTTATAATTTCTCATGTATCCATGTGGGCGACACAACACTTGCATAATTCATGCTGAACTAAAAGAATGACATTTCTCTACGAAATAGCCAAATCCTACTCTGGATACCCTAATATGAGAGAAAACTTCATCTAAGAGAGTACATTGGTTCCAACAGCATTTCTTGAGCTAGGTATTACAATATAAGGAATCAGGTGTCATGATGAAGCAAAACTTACTGTAATACAGCCAACATGAACACGACACGTCTTTGGCTAAACTTACTGCATAATTGTCAAGATAATGCAGTACACATATGCCAGAGTACAGTCTACATATTTTATTTTCCGTTTTGTTAGTGTACCAAGAAGGGGAGCCTTGGCGCAATGGTTGGATTTGCTGCAATGTGATTTAGAGATTACAAGAATGAGCCATAGGAGCAGCCTCTCGCATTTATAATTCAGACCAATGCTGTATACCACGGGACCATGTGCATCCCGCCCTTCCCTGCACCCCATGCCCTTCCTATTTCTTCTATTGACAACATACAAATTCAGGAAAAGAATACCTTCCAGGTAAACCACAACTAATAGACACATAGTACAAAAATTAAACGAAAGTTATAATAAGGATGATGTGATTTTAACCTTAAGCTGAAGAGATGTAAACTCTTCTTCACTGAAGAACAGTGACTTGGAGTTTCTTCGTTCAGTGTCAAGTGATGCTTGAGCTGTCTCTGCGGCCTTCAAGGCACCTTCCAGCTGAATGAAGAAAAATGAGCCAGAGTAGATTAAAACAAATGAACAAATAAATAGCCACAATGAAATGAACAGCCAAATATGAACTTGACATGCTGTCCCCCGACCCCGAGGGATAGAATGAACAAGAGATAATGATTATAGACTCAGTCAATCAATTCAAAGCACAGTTCCAATCAATCAAAAAAGTACTTCCACAGTTCCACTTTGTAATAGTACAAAATTTACAATTCAACAAGCATTTGGTTTCATTTTGATCTATATTTTAAGAAATTGATTCATGAAAAAAAAAAGTTCATATAAATCAAGAACATAACAAAATACCTGAGATTGCAGACGAAATTTCTCCTGCTTCAGTAGATAATTCTCTGTTTCTGCCTGTTTTAGTACGACAGCATCAGTAAAATTAAAAAAGAAAAAATCATTTGGATACCATGCAATTTTATGGTACACCCTAAACATTCAGATCATACAATATCTTTTGAGCGCCGTAGATAATTCACAACGCTTTGGAAGCCTTCATCTTCGTTCAAAGAGCTAAGAGAAGAACTTCCACAAACACCAGCAGAATGGCGGTCATTCTCAGCTAATTTGATGTACACAGCCTCAAGCCTACAATGTAAGATCTTGTTCTAACACATGCAAAGACACACCCAAGACACAAAAGTTAGATTCCATAACGTGTGCTTTAGTCAAAATAAAAACAGAGGAAAAAAAAGAACAAGACAGATGCACAGTCCGCAATCTAATGACCCAAAATAAAAATTGAAATGATAGCACGCCCCCCCCCCCCCCAAAACAACCAAGCTCACCAGTTCATTCACTTCATCATACTTCCTATCTGCATCGGTTTTCAAGACCTCGAGCATTGCCTTCTCTGTCTCCCACTTAGCTTTAAGTTCATTCTATGCAAAGAACAAATAAGTAGAATAAACAATTTTTTAACATACATAAATATAGTATCCAAATAATAGTCAGTAAAATAATAACGTTATCTTAAATCCCAGCTTATAACAACAATTTGGATGTTAGTAAACAAAGTTTGCAGCTACCATCATGACATTGCAATTTCGAAGTACCTAGACACAGCAACTAGATACTTGGCACACCACACTATGTCGATCCAATATATAGATATTATCTAGCCATCATGTTCCACGAAAGTAGGCATCACTTGTGGTTAAATACATCTTTATTAATAGGCCTTTTCAAAGATCCCGCTGTTTTCCAGATCTTTCAACATTTTCCCCTTATTTCCAACTAGAAAAAATTTGCAGTAAACCGTGTGGCACTAAGAATCACAATGAAGATGAAATGCAACATATGGAACATACAAATATAATTAGGCAGTGTGGGTGTGGTTGTGGTCTGGTGGGATGATAACATAGTAGTTGCATTATCAAATTCAAAAGAGAAAAGAACCATAAGATACATTTTCAATTTTCAGTGCAGCAGTTGATCTCCGCAACTCAGATGTTTCTTCTTGAAGTTCAGCCAAAGCTTGTGACGTTTTATTCAATTCTTGAATTGTATCAGACTGTAAAATAACCTAGCATTGTAACAAGGAAAGAAATAAGTTAAACCATAACCCAAAAACATGTACACAATCATGCATCCGAAATGGAAATATGAAGAGTAAAACAGGATCCAAGATCAAAAAACCAACAAGATTATTGCAAGACTAAAGGTTAAAAGATCAGGAACTATATATGCCTAGAAAAAGAATACAACCAAGCCTCCATCTGTTACATTAATCATATCTTGCAATCATAATATGTCAAGACTCAAGATGCAGACCTAGTTAATGCTTCTCTATCTTATGACCACCATCCTAGGGCATTCTGATGGTCTTCTTCATATCCAAGCAACTCACAACTGAATCTCATTATGTTTTACCTTACCATTTGAAAATAATGTCACAAGCAGCCTATATAAATAAATAAAAAAGGTTTAGTGAATATATACTGACTACGATTATAGAACAGTGTACCATGAGGCAACTTCAGCTTATGGTGGTTAAGCTTTATGAATATTAAACACTGCTGCATTCGACAAAGCAGAAATGAAATAGATTAAAGCTCCAACATACTCAGAATGTTTGATTCTTCAAACATTTGAAAATAATGTCACAGTTGAAAATAACTTCACCATGCCATTTGAAAATAATGTCACAAGCAGCCTATATATTTAAGAAAAGGTTTAGTTAATGTCTACTGACTACCCTACGATTATAGAACAGTGTACAATGAGGCAACTTCTACTTATGGTGGTTAAGCTTGTTTACGAATATTAAACACTGCTGCATTCGATACAAAGCAGAAATGAAACAGCTTAAAGCTCCAACCTACTCAAAATGTTTGATTCTTCAAACAGTGTACAATTGCTTGGTCAGTTCATCTAAGCTTGTCCAACGGTATATGATCTTCCCCTATTTTACTTTATTTTCTGGATAAACACTTCTTGTCCCTTTGAATGAGCAACAGGTCTCAGGAAGAAAGCACAGACACCCCAAAAAGAAAACAAAAAAAAACCTAATGCAGCACAGGATACTGGGCAGGAACTAAAGTATCACGTTCCGCTTCAACCATTTATGAGTAGCACATTATTAAGCAAGAATCAGATATTATCATTAAACTAAGATTAAAATATCAGGGGAGGTTTTCTAAGGAATGGATGGTAAACCCGGACAACCTGTCTTTCGTAATTAGCTTGAGCAGCACTTGACTTTTTACGTTCTTTCTCCAAATCATCATTTAAAGATGTAATTTGGGTGTGAAAGACGGCTATTTCAGACCTGTAAAGCAAACAGGGTTCATGCAACCTTGAAGAAAACTAACATAAAACAATAAACTATTATGACAGGAAACTTCACCCTTTAACCGAGCAACTCTCTCTGAGACTGGCAATTTCTAACAAAGAAGAAGCCATAGCTTCCTCTTTGCCTGCAGTTGCAACTGCCACTTCGTTGCTTTTCATGTCAAGTTTTTCTTGAAGCTCATGAACAGTTTCTCTTAAAGAGACAACATCGGTCTCGAGTGACTTCTTAACAATATCAGCCTACAGAAAAGATGCAATACACAAATGTTGAGTAAGAAAACCCAATGCGTTCAACAATAACAAAACAATGATGGTGTCATACCTCTGCCTTTGATTTCTCATATGCAGTTTCAAGCTGTTTAAGGGCTTCTTCATTTGCCTGAGCAATACTTTTATACTGACATAATAAATAGGAAAAATTAGCATATGCCTTGATTCATGCAATAACGACAGAGTCATTCAGTACCTGCAGCATGTGATCTTTATTCATTTGTGCCTCCTTCACCAACTTTGCAATTTCTTCTTTCGCAGCGTTAGTCTATATTAAATTTCAAAAAAGTGTAAAGAGCGTTACAGACACTTGCAAAGAAGAATAAAGAAAAACATCTGTTTAGCTTAACATAACAGTGGTTTGAAAAACCATTAAACTATGATTGTTAGCAATCAACCAAAATGTGGACAGGCCTGGTTATCACTACCTCAGTTTCACAATTTACATCTTTCTAGCTTTTAAATTAGCTCCAGCATACAAATCACCTTCACTGCATTTTTCATATTTCCCAGAAACATAATTACTAAACTTACATTAATTAACCTTTAAAGTGAGTCCATTTTACCAGTAGAAAGATGATGAAGATCATTGAAACAATAGTCTTTATAACTTCATGATATCATTAATGAAGTAAGTTATTGTGAAACAAAGGAAGTACAGCAAAAGGTGATACAATAACAATAACAATAAAACCGATCCTTTACCCCCACTATGTAGTGTCAGCCGTCAACTATGCAGGTCATATCTCATCATCATGTCCACACAAAACATCTTATCATTTATATCTACATATTATATGCCTTTCTTTATAGTTTCATGACTCGTCAAAGTCTTTTTGGATCCATACTTCCCATACAATTTATGTTCATATTCTTTATTTTCAACACGTCTTGATATGTTATCATGTCCAAACCATTTTCATCGTATTTCACACATTTCTCATCTATTAGGTGGTCCCCTCACAATCTTTTAATCTAATCTAGCATGTCCACGCATGTAATAAGCCATGCATTTTTGTCAATACAATTGAAGGGAAACACTCCTTAAAAAATACACTGATTTAATTCTACTCTTCGTGTGGTCCATTTCTGCCCCATGACCTGGAGCTTTATACATCGGAATACATCTTCCATTATTTATATGTTCCAAGTCCACACTGAGAAGAGAAGAAAGCAATAACGAGAGGAAGGGAGGCTAATTTTATTACCTCATTATTAACTGTAGAGCTAGATCCACCTTTCCCATTTTTCTCAGAGACCTGGCTCAAAGTGAAAAGGCAAAAATAAGTTATCAACAAGAAAATAACAGGAAACCAACAATCACTTGATGGCTGATGCAATAGCTAGAACCCAAACCAAGATGCCAAATGACAATCACCACAGCATGCAAAAAAGTGTCTCAATAATCAGAATATATCACAGAACTTTCAAGTGGGAACATAAAGGTAATGAAAGTTTACAAAAGCGTTGTACAGCATAATCTTACAAAACTCAACATCAATAGCATACAGGAATAGAATGAACTTAAAATTTGTAACATGAGCCGCTTGGACTAGTTTATCTCAACAATAAAGGATTAACTTCAACACCAAAGTAAATTACCTCGGCATGCTTAATCTTTTCCTCCAAATCAGAGCAACGGGCCTGGAAAAGGAATCATCAAAGCAGCAAGGATTTAGCAAATAAATTACCATGAAAAATTAGAACACGTATACAATAAGCAGATTGTTAAATTTTAAGGTATCTTGGGCTTCCATCTTAAAACCAATTGGTACTAAGTGGAGGTGACCCAAGACCTTATATATTAATTATTATCCTTGTAAGGAACCGATGTGGGATACATATTTCAACAGAGTCAAACGCTTAAGGTTGAAGTGAACGAGGAGGAACTTTTAGTCCTTCGAAAGCAGTTGATGGATAAAGAAGAGGAGTTGGAAACTCTAAATGAAATGTACCAAGCTCTAACTGCCAAAGAGCGAAGCGCTAATGATCAACTGCAAGAAGTTCGACAAGAACTCATAGAAGTAAGAAATGCACTTTATATTTTCTCGCAACGCGATCTTGTAATATATATGATCCATGTGGCCGACCAGATGATATGAAAAAAGTGTTTTTTGTGCAGCGTTTGGAGAGTAACCCCGGGGTTATAGGCGTCAAGAGAGTGGGAGATATCGACGAGTTAGCCTTCCACGACGCTATCAGAGGCCAGCTCCCTGTGATACGTATCAGAGGAGCTTTCATCTTTCTGGCAGGACAAAGTAGGCAATCCTAACTGGCATCCTTTCAAGACGGTGCAAGTGGAAAGCAATCACGATCAACACCGGGTATATAAGATCACGAGTCACCTCTACACAGTACAAATTGGTTTTATGACAGAAACCCGTGACTTTGATATCAGTTTCTCCTGTGTTTATCAAATGCAGGAGATTCTTGACCCGGAGGACGATAATGTAAAGATTCTGAAGACGCATTTGGGTGATGAGGCTTGTGAAATCGTCATTTCTGCACTGAAAGAGAGGAATGAGTACAACCCAAGCGGGAGGTTCCCGGTGCTGGAGCTGTGGAACTTCGAGGAGAACAGAAAAGCGACTCTCAGAGAAGGCGTTTCACATATGGATTTACAGAGGAAGCGGTTCAAGAGGAAAGGCTTAGTTAGTAGCAGTTGTGTAAATTAAGGTGGTTTTAATGAACAGAAAATGTTAGTGCTTGTTCTGATCTTGCTGCATTTTGTAGCCCTTTGTATTGTAATGCATGTTAAATTGTTGATTCTGCTAATTTTGTGTAGTCAATTTAGTTGGGATGAACTATCTGGACTTTGCTTTCTGTTTAAAATTTTAGATGATCAGAAGCAAGATTTGAGAAGCTAGAAGATATATATCCTTGTAAATTATACTCCCTCCGTCCCAACAGTTTTGACATATCTACTTTTCACGGTCTTCAATGATCATGCTTAGGGGTGTTCAAATTGCCCGACTCATTTTGATCTGACCCATATGAATTGGATCGAGTCAATTTCTCATTTGGATCGAGTGGGTTGAAAAAAGTAAATAGACCAAAACTAGTGGGACGGATGGAGTATGTTGATGGGACATAATCTTTTTTACGATTTTCAAGAAACATGTTTGACTGTAAATATATATAATTACGAACAATAACGACATATAAAAATTTGGTATTTAGAAACTACATGTTATGACGAATCTAACAATATCTCATACGTTAATATTATTGTTCATACTTCCGCATCGACGCATCTCTCCAGGTTTTTCAATCTTCTTTCCCATCTCTCTATTGTATGGGGAAACATCAGTTTATTTTAATTGATCTTTATGTTATTGAACAAGTGTGGATCTGCACATTAATTTTGTTTTTCGATCTGATCTATTAAATCGACATGTTCATGATGATAACTCGATTTAGTTGTTCGCGTTGATGTATTGTTCTCGATTTGCTTGTACATATCTTGTTTTCATAATTTTGTTTGCGTTATAAATTGGGGTTTCATTAATCTGGATCTGTCAGATCTATGTTTTCAAGGTGCTCACAATTTGGACAACATCGATCGTGGTTGGATTAGGTGGTGTTACAGTTGTTGAAGATCCATGTTTGACATAGTGATATTGATGCGTGATACGCTCATCTTTGCCAAGTGGTCATGATTTTTGCAGGAAGCAAGTTAATATCTCCAAGGACGGTGTTACAGTTTTTATTGGATCTCTAATTTGTAATGATACAGACAATCAATCTAGTTGATATATTAGTTATTGCTAGAGACTCATTAGGTTGGATGTCAATTACATTCATTATAATCGTCGTTGGGCGTTTTCTCAGCATCTTTGAATGATTATTTTCAAAAATATATATTATTGTTCATATATCTATTCAAATATGTGGTTAAAGTTTGACAATTTTGACTGTCAAATAGTAATTGTGCAGGTTTGACTGGGCCGGATGAAGTAGGTATTTTTATTTTTGTATTTAAAAAATAGGTATATTTTATTTCATAAAGTTGTGTTTTAGACCGATTAAACATTAGGTAATTTAATGTTTGTTTTTAATTATTACAATGCGATACCTACAATTATGAAAACTTTTGAAATGTATCATAATGCATTAATAATTATAATTTAATTTTAAAAGTTATGGAAACAAGATTTTTCATGATACATCTAAATGTTGGTCAATCTAATTATTAAATGGCAATCTAACGTTCTAATTGAGCACTACTCTCTCTGTTTCATCAGTAATGACATATTTTATAATGTAGTTTCTAAAAAGTAAAATTTTATAATCCATTATT
>JAULKK010000011.1:10651311-10677245 GCA_032355705.1 Rubia peregrina | reverse complement strand
TGCATAATAAAATTTTAATATTGCAACTAAGACCTTTTACCTTTTATTATTCTAATTAAACTCCATCTTTTCATAAGTTTATGGAAAGACGGTCTTTCTCAAGACTTTGCCGAAATTAATTATGAAGTGCTGGATATAAAATATGATGTGTTTGTTTCGCGATTTGGTGTGTGTAATGTGTGAGCTTTATTTGGTTTAATGTTTCGGTATTTAAACTTAATTAATTAGACATCAAAGCAATGAGTGTGATAATACAGTAAATTTAAACTCTCCGCTGTTCATTTTTATAAGTTTTTCAACTTCACGTACAGGCTATCATATACTCCCGCCGTCCCATAATTATTGGTTCATTTACTTTTTCAAAGTCAAATCCGAATAACTTTGAACTTAAATATAAACAAATATATAGTATCATTTGAGATGTTGTTAGATTCATCCTGACATCTATTTTCTAAATATCAAATTTTTATACAGAATTGTTGAATTTAGTTAGAAATATTAAGTTGGATATAATAATTAATTATTTTAGGTTAGTCAATTTGCATTGGGTAATCTGACATGTATTGATCCATTGATTCGAATCTAAGACCATGTGCAGTGGTGAGCCCGAACTACTCCGGCTCAATTCATTAAATAATCATTCTCTCTTTTCCACATCAGCATTTGAGTCCACTACTAAATCACTCCATTTTTTTCTCACAATGGTTGAGGCCGAATTGAGCCCACTCCATGGACCCCACTTGATTCTCTCTATCCTACTCATTAATTTTACATTTAATATATAGAAATTTTGCTAACAAAATAAATTTAAATGTGAAATTTAATATTACATTTATAATTTCGTTTCATTTCAAGCTTTTTTCAGAAACTAATTTCAATTTTCAAATTTATTTTATGAATCATAATTAAAAGAACCACATATATTTTTTAAAGAATGTATTTTTATTTTTTTAAAATGACCAACATTTAATTTAGATGATGAAAAATAAAAATAATATTTTTAAAGATTTTTTTGGATTTTTATAGAGCATTTAAAAAATACAGATTTTTTTAAAAAAGTAAAAAAATTATGGGGACAAAGGGGGCCACATGGCCCAATCAGAGGGGGCCACGTGGCACCCCCAAAGTCCATGAAAGTAGGCGCAGGAGAGGAGGAGTGACCATGTCAGTTGCATATCAGTGAAGAGCCGGATCAATTCATTGATCTGGAGTAGCCCGCTTTGAGCCCCCCATTGTGGGGGTTTTCGGGCTCAATTCCGTCTCAATTTTTTATTGAGTCCGAATTGAGCCCTCCATTGCACATGCTCTAAGCGAGGATCCATACCTGGTTGTTTGGACTGTTAACTATATTCCAGATAACGATGAAAAAATCATGGTGACACTCAAATAATTATAAATAAATCTGTTAACCTATTGAAATCCCGTATCTCGCAATCTCACACGAACAAATAAGTAATACAGTACCCCAAAAAATGCGATGTTTTAGGAAACAATGCAGCAAAGTATGCGTTGTCCGTAAAAAATAATGATGATGGAACAATATGAACTTCTAATTTGGCCCAAAAAAGGAAATACTATAATGAAGGCAAGCTATAAAGATATTTGTAGGCAATAACGCACCAACAGACTGAATTAAATCCCTCCAGTTGTAGCATCACGACACAACATTGTAGTTTATCTAAAACTCGTAGATTCATGGAGACATATGTTATTTGAAAGTAATAAAATAAAGGGAAAACAGTTTGTGAGGGCCCGAACTCTCTTCATCCTTGGCCATTTTTTAAATACTTTTAATCTCTCAACTATCAAAACCGTTTTATCGTGATCCTTTCACCCGGTCAAAGCGCCAATGTTAGTCAAAACATCAATTTTAAGGGTGAAATCGTAATTTCTCATTTTACTTTTTTAGTTTCTTCCCTTTTCTCTTTTCTTTTTCCTCTCTTTCTTTTATATTTTCCCTTTTTCCACTTCCCCTTATGTGTTTCGCAGTCTCTTCAACGTCGACTTCATTCTCCGCCATCTCCCGCCACTTCAGAAAATCCAAGGAATAGAGAAAAGATGAGGGGGTTGAGATTGGTTTATTAACCCAATGGTTTTAGGGGTTTCAATTGCACAGAGATAAGAAGGAGGTGGCGGAGGAGCAACGAAAGGCTGAGGTGGGATGGTCGGAGGAGAAGAATAAGAAAGCGGGGGTGGCCGGGTGGGGGAAGTAGCGCGGAAACGGCGGAAGGCGTAGGTGAGTCAGAGAAGAAGAAAATGAGGTGGGGAAGCGGCGGAAGGCGGAGGTGAGTCAAGGAAGAAGAAGTAGCGAGCAAAAAATGACTTTTCATTCACAAACCCAATCCCCTATGCCTTTTTTATATATAATTACAGTCCCACCCCATCTTTTAATAATTAAAACCCAACATCCCTCCCATCTTGTAACAATTGAAACCCAACCCCTAATATTTTTCTTAATTAAAGCCCAACCCCATCCTTGCCTCTTCTTCTTCTCCGACTCACCTCCACCTTTCGTCGCTTCCCTCATCCCTCGCTTATTCTTCTTCTCCCACTCACCATCACCTTCCGCCGTTCCCCCTACTTATTCTTCTTCTCTGAGCATCCCACCTCAGTGTTCCGCCACTCCCGCGCCACCTCCGTCTTCTCTCTACGCAATTGAAACCCCACAAACCATTGTGTCAAGAAACTAAGCCCAACAATTGATCTTCTCCCCACTTCTTGGATGTTTTGAAGCGGTGGGAGACGGTTAGACACAGGGGGGAGTGGAAAAAGGGAAAATAGGAAAAAGAAAAGAGAAAGAATTAGGAGAAAATAAAAGGAAATGAGAAATGACTATTTTATCATTAAAAACGGTGTTTTGTCTAACATTTGACGTTTTGACCCTACGAAACGATCACAATTAAGCAGTTTTGATAGGCGAGAGACAAAAAATGTTTAAAAAGTCCAAAGGTAAAAGATGGAGGGAGTTCAAGAATCTCCCAAATCGTTTGCTCTAAAATAAAAATATCCTTGAACAAAACCGTTAGATCGGTTAACCAATTGGGTCGCAACACCGATACCACCGCGTAATTCCATTCCGCCACCGCCCGCACTAAGAGCGTGTACAGTGAGAGTCTCAATTAAAAATTGAGACAAAAAATTCCACAATGGGTGTCTCAAATGATTGAGACAATGGCCAGTTGCCTGCTTGCTGAGACCGTCTCACCTCTTCCACTGTCAGAGCATCCATGTGCCCTGGCCCCCTAGCCGCTTCTTTCCGTTTTCTTTCAATTATGGTGCCACGTGAGGACATGGGTACCGCTTCTTTCCGTTTTCTTTCAATCCCATGTCCCTTCTTTTCAATTCCGTTTTCTTTTAAACCGAATTTTTAAAGTTTTTTTAAAAAAACTAAATTTCAAAATTTCAAAAATCTTATTTTTACTATTTAAAAATCAGCAAAAATGAAAAAAATATGATTCTTTTTAATTATGGTTCATAAAAATGAAAAAAGATATGATCCTTTTTAATTATGGTTCATAAAAATGAAAAAAAGATATGATCCTTTTTAAAGGTATCTCATATTATAGTTTTATTGTTTATATAATGTATAAAATTTATGGTCAAATATGCTTTGAGAAAAGTGTTGGTCAAACGGTTCCAATGTTAAAAAACAGGAGTGAGTAATTATCTTTGCATTTGTTAAATTTTAAGGTATCTTGGACTTCCATCTCAAAACCAATTGGTACTAAGTGGAGGTGACCCAAGACCTTATATATTAGTTATTATCCTTGTAAGGAACCGATGTGGGATACATATTTCAACACAGATGAACAAAAATCTAGACAGCGTAAACCTCAGCTACAATTGCTCTAGCCTCAGCCGCAGCCAGATCACGCAAAGCTTTACTCAGATCTTTTTGTGCTTCTTCAGCTTGTTTGAAGACATTATTCATGCCATTCTCGCGCTCAAATGTAAGATGTCGGACTAGGTCGCGCTCGTCGTGAAGCTCTTTCTTTGCCTCAGCCCACTCTCTCTGCATGCAGAAGACAATTATTTACTAAGAATAGCTCAAGATCACCAAGGAGCAAAACGCGTTATTCTATTATTGGAAAAACCAGCGGAAAACAGTACCACTTTCACAAATTCTCCAAATATTCAGAGTTACAGTTAAGCCATCATACAAAATTATTTAATTGTCAATTCAAATAGTTATTCAGAGAGAATAGTTCAATGTTTATTAGCCAAGTATAGCCGAATAGTATGAACAGTTGCAACATTTTATGCACTAATGAACATTAATGTTTTTGGGTTGTGCACAAAAATTTATGCTACACCTGTAATAGTTTGCGAGCCCAATCACTAGGTGTGCCCTATGCAAAAAAATTCTATTTTAAATTATCTTTAAATTAAGAGATGATGCAGAAGAAGCATGTTTGAATAGGGAAGACCTCAATTTTCTCAATGTATGACTCCTGTTTCCTTCTTTCAGCACATCTGGCTTCCTCTCTTGTTTCTTCAGTACTCTGAATGGTGTCCAAACTAGCCTGATCCAAAAGGAGAGTGCACAGTTAAGACACATGTATGTACACGTACACACACAGACAGAGATAGGGGAACTCAATTGATCGAGAAACAAATGAATAATAGGTTACACCAAACCTGCAAACGATGAACCCTCTCTGACAAACTACGAACTTCGTCAGATGCTCTCTTCTCAGAATTACGCAGGATTTCCTTTTCTTGCTGCAAACGAGATATCTGTAGGCAAAAGAATTGTTCAATTTTGTGGTGAGTGTGCAATAATCTTATCTACATTGACAATCGAGAGAGAAAAATTGTGTGAAACTACTAAGCCGGTTACTGTAGCAAAAACTAAGCAAATCAGTTGTTTTTTCCAACTATAAGTGGTTTACCACTGACTTCTGTCTGATTCAGATTTAACCAAAAACAAATACCCAACAGATTTTTGTATCCAGTACCTGAAGTACTTACAAAAAATTCTCGGGCATAGCAAGATAACTACTAGTATTATAATTGTGTTCCCTATTTTTAAACTTGACAAGGTCTTCCAAGATCAAATTATGTGTAGCTGAAGACACGAAACTGAAAATAGACCATTATGTGGTTTAACATATTGTCCAAGACTAGAAGGAAAAAAGGTCATAGGTGAGTGTTTAAGGATTGAGCTACACTACTGGCAATCTCTGGGCGAGGGGGAACAACTAAAATAGAACGCCTATCAAGGAATTTGAAGCTTTGTGTATTCTGAAAGCGTAAACAAATTTCTATGTTGATATAATTGAATACTTCCCACGTACTGGACAAAAAAATTATGAACCATTAAAGACCATAAAAACGGCTATAGTCTCTAATAAATGAAAAAGGGTCAAGGAGAAGAACCAAACTATACAACAGGCAATCATTTGGGTAAAGAGGTACAACATAAATACAAAACCAATCAAAGAGTCTGAGCGTTCATGCAATTTATTTAAAACCTATCAAAAGTTGGTGTTAGAGAGGTAGATGGTGGATAAAATATGCTTCATTATCAAAGCTTTAAATATAAGGCAGCATTAAGTTTAATCAGATGTCAATCAATCAGTTCCCATTTATCAAACTAAGAGTTCAAAAGTTTTCAGAAAATAGCTCAAAAATATCACAACAAATAACATGTTAAAACAAACTAAGACAGTGTCCACCTCCATTGTTAAATTTCGAGAGACCTCCTCAGCAGAAGTCAGTGACTCTGAACTGTCTCGCATCTTCCGTTGGTAGTCAATTATAAACTGAGATAACTTGTCACATCTTGCTTTTACACTATCAAGTTCATCCTTCTGTTGCAATGACACAATAAGAATGCTATGTAAATAAATGATCATATTTAAATCATAAATAAAACTTAATGTTGGCTCTATTTTAAGGGGGGTGGGGAATAAAGGACCATGTAAACACACACACAAACCTGATGGTCAAATTCTTTCATAAATCTTTCAAGTTTCTCCTGCGATAATCGTGCTTCTAGAGCTAACTTATCCGCTTCTGATCTCACTGAAATAATTTCACTCCTACAAGAAAAAAAGGAAAGTAATGGTCAATTCACTTTAGAAATATCATGGCAAAATCAATTCCAGCATGATCCTTGAGTATGCAAAACAAAAATCCTCTAAAATTCAATTGACTTCGGCCTATGATCAACAATAAACTCCGCCTCTGGTGGCTCTACAGCAACCATCTCGCATAATGTATACAATTCCATATCAGTTCATAGTCTCACAAAACAAGGGTAGATATAAATAAAAGGAATTATTACCAGTTCACTACTTCTTTGCTACAAAAATGTGAGAGGGACAACACACATATCGATAAAATCAATCAACCAGTAATAAACTGAAAAAATGTGACATCAACAATCAAAACGATAAAACATATACAAAAGACCTCTTTAAAGAGCACTCAACAGAGGTTGATGGAAAGCGGTAGAAGCAGCATATACCTTGACATGCTCAATTCTTGTTCAAGGCACTTGACACGTTCTTGAGCTTTTTCGTGAGAATTGTGTAAAGATTCCTATATTGTTAGATCAAAAGCAAGATCACAGGCACTTGTTAAATTTAAGAGTTTTATAGCTTGTATACTTTAAAAATAACCTAGTGGAACATACATGAGAATTATCCATCACAGTTGGGAAATCCAGCCCACCGTCCTCTGCAAATAACGCTAACATTAATAAAATTCTTAAAGCAGCCCACAAGCATTACTTATGAACAATAAGTATAGATTTATTAAGGCGCCAAAAGTTTAAAAGTCAAGACAATCAAAAAATCCACTGAACAATGAAAGAAAGAATGACACCATTTCCCCAGATTAAAGAATTAAGCAACTACAAGCATACTTTCCCAGACAATCAAACTCGCCAATAACAATGCTCAAGTTCACAAAAAATTATTTAACCATGAAGGATCAATCTGAAGGGGGTTAAATCTCTGGATTCAAAATAACTGTGTATCAATACAGTCAAAGCAAAACTATGAGTGGCGGGATGAGGGAGAATATGATAAACTTGATCAGATTGTGATACACACAAATATAGAAGGGAGAGTATGATATGAAATTGTTACTAAAATCAACAGATAAAAAACTTTAAAAACAACGGGGAAACAGAAACCTGTCATTGGTTCTTCAGGCAAAGACCTTGAAGGACGAAGTTTATTTGACTCTTCCTCAAATAATTTCTTATACATTGCAACCTACAGAAGTAAGAATACATACTGAAGCATTAAACCAGGACTGAGCAGTTATCCATGTTGACTAAAAATTAAGGAAACTAAATGATTAGTTTCCAGAAAGTTCTTAAAGAAGCCTACGGAGGTATGAAGAGATTCTATCATTTGTTGCTGCTCCTCCGCGCGAGCTAATACAGCCCTGACTTTGGCGCTAGCTTCATCCATATGTTTTTGAAGGTCCCTTTCATACTTTTCCTGCAATTATTAGTAAGAAAAGATTTAGTTTCCATAAATTGAATCAATGTATGTGTGTGAGAGAGAGAATATGAGTCCATAGATCAAACATAAACAGATTCGTCATAAACCTTGAATGATGTTTCATGAGACACAATATCTTCAGATAGGCTACGAACCAGGTGTCTCAGCTGCACATTTTGTTCAACTAGTCCGCTAATATCTTTAAAGGGTAGCTACAAAAAAACATATAAATATACATACATGTGTTACATAATCAACACAACATTGGTTCTGCTAGTTTATCTTGCTCACTGTTCATTTCCTCTGTATTAGATTTACACTACATGGAAGGCAACTTAATACGTAACCACCACAGGAGTCCCTACCGTCAAACTAGGCATTACACCTTCAGTATCATCCACATCTTGTGGTGGTACAGCAAAAACAGCCATCAAAGAGTCACTTTGATCATGAGATATAGATCCACAACGTAATTGTATATCTTGGCATTCCTTCAGAAGAACAGAGACCTAATCAAAGATAGAGCTTAGTGATTAAGCAGCACGAAATGAATATATAAGACCCTAAGGTAGTCCAGTACCGAAGTGGCCCTAAGATAGCCGAATAACAATGATTAAAAGCTTCTCATTAACGTGCATCCTACAAGCTGATCCACTAAAGAAAAGCCAGGGCAAGGCTAAAACAGTGATACTTTTACATCCACAAATATAACCTGATTCTGAAGATCGACAATCTCCTTTTGAGCCATGTTGTTCTCACGATCCCTCCTCCTTATGTTGGCCTGAAATCAGTGAATTAGGCATCAAAAATAGTTACAATCAATCAATAACAATAGTTGAAGGACAAGATTAATCAACCTCGAGTTCTTGGATTTGTCTTTCTAGGTTTGTTTGCTCTGAGAGAGAATCCTGCAATTTCTGGCCAATTTCAGAGTACGACTCAACAGTTCTCTCAAGTTCCGCTGCAAAAATAATATGAATCACCATAGAGTTATTCAACCAGTGCACAAATATAACAGAAAACTCCATATTGACAACTCCAAGTACCAAAGGAAAGAGCAAGGGTGGTTGCTCATGGGACCTATTGAACAAAGCCACAGAAACATCAAAATTAGCCTTTTTTTTCTTCCTTGTCTTTAATTTTTTGCTTTCTTTTGACTTTTATACTCCCTCCGTCCCACTAATAGCTTCCTACTTTCCTTTTTGGTCCGTCCCACTAATAACTTCCTATTTCTAATCTTTCTACATTTAGCCATAAATATGTGGTCATAACTCTTCCTTTCATTCGATTTATGTAGGCCCACTGTCATCAACCACTAAAAAGATGCCACATAGACTTGTCTAAAACTTTGCAAAAAATAATTCGGAACTTAAAAGTGGGACGGAGGGACTATTTTACTAATTTTACCATATTCCCACGTTACAATTTAGAATACCCTTTTTTAAAAATAAAATCAAACCAAGAAAATGTTGAGGAGACACGAAAACTTTTAAGAACTAATTCTCATCTAATCAAAGACTCACAAACAAGCCAAATAGCTTTACAATGAAAATAAGATCAAAACTTCCAACACCACATATCAACAAACTACCATCATTCCGATGCTTTTACATGTTAAATGAGTTAGCTAAAACGTTGCACAAAACACAGTTTCAGTATTGTGGCGGTGTACTAAATTGTAGCTTGTTCTTGTCAAACAAAGCATCAGTAACTTAATATAGGTGATTCCCTGACCTACAGTACAAAGAAACAGTTCTACTATGAAATTATGAATCAAGTTCCAATTGGTATGTAGTCCTGGTCTCGAAAAAGGAAAGAAAAAACTAATATGGATGATTTCAAGCTAAAACACATAAATAAGTTATTTATTATTATTTTCTCAGTCATACCCTCCCCTTTAAACTAGAGATTAATTGTGAACCAAACAGACCCACTCAAAAGAGTATGCAATGAAAATGTGCAAAAGCTTTTATTTTCAGGACAGAGATTCATCATCATACAAGAACACAACTGACCTAAGAAGGGTAGAAAGGACTGATTTATGAATTCACACCAATAAAACCTCGAACAGATATAGGTAAATTAGTTCAGTGGGTCTGTCTAAAAGTATTAACTACATAGCAGGGTATATTAAACTTCTAGCAGTAGCGATGATGGTTTCACCATCTATTTTTAAGGGAGACGAGATCATATCCACAAGAGTATATTCTGGAGCCCTCCCATATTTGATGAATGCAAGATTACTACAAGAAGGTTAGAGAACAAACCATAAAGGTTGAGTAACAAAACCCAACTATTAGGAAAGATATCCAATATTCATCAGTCATTGATCAACGCTAGATTCTATCAACTAAACAAAAAACCAAACTTCTAATTCTAGGGATACCACAGTGTGCCCTCAGGGACAAACTAACAAATCAAGCAGACAAATATATCAAGAAAGAAATCAAAATTCGCAGGATCAAAGATCAGGTAAACATAACATACCGCGCTCATCCAAGATGATGTCTGCTTTCTGCTCTATTTCATGAAGTACCTAAATGTCATGTCCAGAAAGTATAAAATCAAATTGCAAATCTTTTTATTTTTATTAGAAAGAAACACCACATATTGGAGGGCGCCCAAGGGATATGAAAGACTAAAGAGCAATAAGAAACATAAAAAGTAATAGAGAAAATAAATTGAACCCCTACTCGCTCCAAAACAGCTTCAGATTGCCGCCGTCCCAATTGCTCATGCCGCAGTGCATCAACAGCTTCTTGATATTTGACATAAAGTTTTGTAATCTGAACAAGATAACAGTTTCAGAAGAGAAAGGGAAAAATATTTAAATACCATGAATGATGTTTTCATGTGTAGTGCATCTTTCATATGATAAAGGAAGTGATATATAACTCCCAGTAATAAAGGTGATAAATAAAAGCACAGAATTTGATATCACAGAAACTTAGCAACTCACACTCCAACCATCCCTAAGAAGGGAAGCTGCCACTGCAGTTCCAGAAACACCAACTGGAAAATTCCGTATAACCATTTGATTATCCTCTGCAGCATCAGAAGTCTCAATTGAATCCATCCATCTGCAACCAAGAATGCAATTTAGAAACAGTAGAAACAAAATATATTAACACATAACCATGGAGTCCAGGAGAAAAATAGTAGATAACAATAATTCTTCCAGCCAATAGCATGTCATTCCTGAAGGTAAGTAGAAGGGGGGAAAACAAGCAAACGCATGAAAACCATAAACCATTAAGAGTGACTCCAATATTAACTTCCCAATATTAACTCTGGAGGTATCCATATAAAGCTTGGAAAATATACCTCGGAAATAACCCACTGATATATACTAAAAGAGTCAGCTCATGCAATTCCATCATGATGTGTACATTATAACAACCATTTTTGCAACAACAAATAAACAAGCACTTGTCAGTATATGGTACACAATTTAAATGTTTTCCATATAAAGATGTACCAGACAATCACAATAAAACAAAGCTAACATGTTATCAACAACAAATTTAAAGGCACCGACAACTAAAAATAGAACACTTAGACTTACAGCTCAGAAGCATAACTTCTCGGAGGAAGAAGTTTTAACTCATCAGTTTGCCTTAAGCTCTCCAGCTCAGCTAAGCACACATCCAATTTCTCCTTCAAACCATTAGCCTCCTATTTGTGACCAGTCAGACACATACAAAAGCAATAACTCGTTCAGAAGATCATGTAATTGAATAATTGGAGTATTAAAATGAACATCATGTATGATTTCCAAAAATCAAGAGAACATTGTTAACAGCCAGGTGTGAAGATCGAAATAAAGCCTCTCATTTCTAACCCGTGCATCGTCCTATATTATTTTTAATAAAAATAAAACAGATAAAGTAATACACTATAGGAAAGGCTCGCATACTTCAAGTTGGGCTATCTCACAAATACTTACTTCTAGGTGCATATGAGGGTGTAGATCAATTTCCCACATTCTAGGTGTCAAACTCACTCATTGCTACAATGTGTTCGTAACACCTGCTACATTTAGGATATTCTAGTACTTATTGCCTGTACACTTTTATTACTTCTTTACTTGGCACAAAAGCAAACTATGCATGTCCACAATTTGGTTATATGATAGAGCTTTCACCAACGTCAGACAGATTCCAAGCTTAGAATAAGCCTGAATTTTGAACCCCTTCTCTATAACCACCTCCCTCCCCTAATTTTATCCCTAAACTTCAATATGTCAAGTTCAATTATAATCTTTATAATTAAAAATAGAAAATGTCAACCAGAAATAATGGGGGTTTGACCCAGGACATTAACAAGCCAACCCACATAGTTGAAACTAGAATGCATCAACAGCCAATGATTCAGACAATTATTGACGCAATATTCACTACTAAGCCCACGGTGTGGCATTCGACGAGTCTAATCAATGTGCAAACACAGTTACTAGATGGGAATGAGAAGTTTATGTCAGCCAGAAAGAGCTAACGAGATCAAAAATTAAGTTGTCCTGAACCAATCAAATCTGCTAGATCGTGAGAAGACATCAGAGAGGTGTCCTGTTTCTTTCTATTTAAACGGAAGATTGCCGTGGTGTATCGCGGTCTAGATTCAAACAAGCCACCAATCCGCGGCATTTCAACAGGTCACAATGGAAAACCATAAGCCACGGCTCGGTTGACATATCCCGTTGATGTCAAAATAAGAGAAACAATAATTATTGGAAAAGATAAACAGATCCCGTTCAGTCCGCTAACTTTAGGTTAGAAGCAATTTTGGTCCCTTGTGTATTAGTTTTGGTAGAAGAGGTTTTGATTAAAATCCTGATTGTTCATTGAGAGTGAAAGAGAGTTAAAAAATTAGGAGCTCAAAATGTATTCCAAATCGTATACTTGCCATTGTAAACTCTAAATTAAAACCTAGTGCAAGTCACAGGAAAATGATATTTTGTTGGAAACTATAAAAGAACGAGTCACTAAGTAATAGTTTGTCAACAAAGCATACAGTGAGTTTTTCAATTGCCTTCAAATTAGAACAGAAACTGGTTTTAAGTAACTAAACATTTGAGCATATAGATGCTGATTTATGATTGCATTTAATCGGGTATCAAATGATTTAGTTCAGGAAGGGAGTTTGCTATTTCATCCCTTTTTCCAGCTTCTATTTACCTATCAGGGCCAACTTTGGCTAACTCAAATAAACTCTCAACACAAAAGGATTGCCAAAAGAAGACATGGAGGGAGGGGGATAAAAGAGGCAAACAAGCAACCTTTTCAATTTCCTTCCTTGCCGAAACTTCTTTCTCGAGCCTCTCCTTACTGTCATTTTCAACTTGGGATAGCTGAGTCTGTAAAACAAATAGGGTAGAAATCAGAACAGATACTAGTAAGAAATAGTGGTAATGTCTTTACTGTTCAATAACATTGTAAAAGGGTAAAAGAATTAAAAGAGGCCAGATGGAAATGTTTTTAGAAGAGTGATGCATTTATAAAGAAGTAAACCTCCAAAGCCTTGATGACTCCTTCAAGCTCTCCAGCCTTTTTGGACCATTCCTCTGAACTCTCCTTGTATAATTCTACAAGCTTGGTCAACTTTAACAATCACAGTACACAAAAGTTAGACGAGCATCAATCACATCAAGAAAATTCCATAATAGTGTGTGACTAGAAAGAATGCGCAGCTTTGTCAACAGTGTAAGATTTTAAAAACGATCTAAATGATGACCATGATTAAAACATTCATTCAAGACCCATCACATTAGGGTCGCGAACAAGAGGGGGCTCCAACCCACAAATGTGCTCAGAATTGGTCTTAACTTAGACATGAATAAATCAAAACACTGCACACGTGTTCATATTCTAGTTTACTTACCGTTGATATTTCTGAGTAGAACTGCTTTTCAGAGGAGGCAGCTGCATCCTTAGCCGCGATTAACTCCTTCACAAGCAAATATACATATAATTACATTTGAAAACAAGTAAAATATAAACTAAGCACAACTGATAATCACCTGCTCTAAGGAGGCCAATTTTGATTCCAACTCTGCTGTTCTATCTCTGTTCCACTTCAAAGTGCTAACGTTGTCATTCAATCTCTTCTCACTCTAGCATATAGAAAGGAAAAATCATTTGTAAAGAAATTCTTGTAAAGTCTTCACAATGTGCTAGGCAACACTCACATCTGAAACCTTAGCAGACATCTCTGCTTCAAGTTCACCATGCGTTCTCCGCAGCTCAATAAGATCATTGACTTTAGTTTTTAACTCATCATTAAGCCAAGAGTTATGCCTTTCCACTATCTCTTTCTCCTGCCAGCATTGAAATTCCCAACAGCAAAGTTCATTTCAAAAGGAATAAAAAAAATTAAATACGGTATCAAAGAAATACAAATAATGTTCTAATGCATAAAGATCGTATCCATGTTAACTGAGTTGCAAATTTCTAAAAGACAGATGTCTTGGAATCAATAACCAAAGAAAGTTGTCCTTGGTTTACCTGTGCAATACGGGCATATGAAGCCTGAGATTGAACAAGCTGAGTCTCTAAATCACTAAGTCGTGCTTCCTTGGATGAAGATTTCTCAGTCAAATTTACCTTCATATGTAGCACAAGGAATCAGCATCTATGCGTCCAAAAGCATCAATCATATCAACTAGAGTATATAATTCGTAAGTCATATTAAAGTGGCAAAATGGAATGAGCAACAAGATTGGGGATAACATGATAGAGTTGAAATGAGAGTGTCGAGGGCATCGTACAATCTTATCAAGATAGCTCTTGATGGTTGAATTCTTCTCACTGATCTCCATGTCTTTCTGCTCCAGTATGTCCATCAACTGCCTTTTGGATTTGCGAAGCTCCAGCGAGTCTGTGGACAGCCGCTCATTCTCCCCATCCTTACCAATCTGATTTTAAAACAAGGCAGGTGACGATTACCAATCTGATTTTAAAAAAGGAGTAAGTGGCAAGTGGCGGCAACTTACTGATGATAAGCGGAACTGGCGATTCTCCTCTCGGAGTTGAGCAAGTTCAGCTAGGCGGTCGCCCAAGGTGGCATTGAGCTGAGAATGCTGGGACTGGAGACTGGAGAATTCGGCCGAGAGGGAGACGTACTTGTGTTCTAGGATACCGCACGCCTGTTCTGCAGTGATGGATGCCGCGTCCGCCTGAGCTTTCACCGTCTCCAATTGGTTCATTAGTTCTCTAATGAAGCTGTCCGCCTTCTCCGCCACCACCGACGCATCGTGCGAGCAACGCCCGTACTCTTCCGAAGACAAGAAAAGGGGCATCGTTGCGACACAGGAAATCCCTAAATTCAAATTTCAGACCTCTCTTCCTTTCTCTCTGTTGAAAAAACCCTAACAAACCAACGACGACGAGTGTCCAATTTCCACCACCACGACGAGTGTCAAGAGGAAGAGGGAAAAACCCAATGGAAATGAATGCATGGTCCCACCATAAATACTCTTTATTTTTTATTTTTTTATCTCAAATACAGTGTTCACATTCCCATAAATTTAAGATGTTACATTACTGTTTCGGGTTTAGATCCAACGGCCCTACCGAACAATTATAACTAATCTCTCTAAGTTTCAACACATCATTTGGATCACACATTGTGGAGTGAATCTTCCACATATGAACCTATTAATCTAATCTTCAAAGTTAAATCCAAATGTCATACAAACAATCTGCCACTCGATCTGCGCTAATCGTCTTCTCCGAATTACATCAGTTCTATATTTTTTTAGTGGTTGTTGTTGGATTTCTCTAATCAGTGGTGGAAGTGTTTGTTGGAAGAGTTTCGAGGGCATGTCCGTTTTGATTTGAACAAGTACGGTAATACGTGCCACCATATTTATTCATAGTTGGCCAAATTAAACCCTATCGGGGAGGTTGCAATTACTCTGTAGTTCTAGTATTGAGAATGTTTTGGAGGTTATTGTTATATTTCTCCAATCAGCAGTGGGAGAGAGCCTAAATCTCACCAGAGTCACAAGAACACCAACAACACATCTAAAATTTAAAAAACACCAAACAACAACTTGTATTAAACTCAAGGGATTTTTCGTCATTTCAGGTTCGGTGATGAGTCAACGTCGGAACGGTGACATAAGGTTATAAGTTAACTGCACATTTTGTCATAAACTTAGGGTTATCTTGGCACTTCTCATTTTACAGGGTTATATGGTACTTCAGCCTAAAGTTAGGGTCATTTAAAACTTGACTCTAAACTTAACTTAAACCCTACTAAATAAAAGTCAATCCATAATGAAAGTCGGCCGGGGAAAATTGCCCTCGAACCAGCCGCAAATGTGGTGTTGCATGCTAGTAGAAACTCTGTGTACACCATAAAGCTAGGTTCGACAAGTATCGATTACCTCGATAAGATTGATTTTCTATTTATCAGTGGGACAAACCATGTATCATCCATATTTTGACTATGTCACGCAACCTATCACTACTAATGACAAAGTTGTCCACCGATTCACGATCTCTCCATCGCGGCCACCACATGACTGCCATAAATACAACAAGCCACAAAGATATTTATTGAATGAGGTTGGGCGTGGAGTGGTGGTAGGTTTTAAGGATGACCTGAAAGAAAGAAATAAATAAAAGTGTTAGATGTGCTTTTTGGCTAGATTCCCAAAAGGGGTGAGGTGGGGAAGTTGTCGTATGCCACCATCGACCGCCGTGAGCCACTGGACACCATGAACTATGTGCTTCTTCTCTTTTTACGTTGTTGGCCAACCATTCCCAGTCGAGGACTCTTTATCTCCAACTATCGCACCTAACTTTGACGACCCAAATTTCTCTTGCAGACCGCCAATCTGCCGTCCATCCTCCTCTGGCTGAGCGCTCATCTCTTACGCACAGCGCATTCGTCTCATCGCGGCTCGTCCGCCACCTGTTACCCCTCTCGGCTCGGTTGCTTATTGGGCCAGGCGATCGTCAGAAGGTAAACCTGAGCACTAGATCCGGGCGTAGCATATTTAGGGGCGACAACCTTCATCGTCCACCTTCCTGACCCAAGTCTCTTTTTTAATACACTTTTGGGCTCTCGGTAAGCAAATGAAATGGTATAAAAGGGCTAAACGTGTTTTTAAAATGGACATGACTCAACAATTCTGCAAATTAAGGGGCCAATAATGTTGGAAAAATAGAGGGCCCAAGGGGTACAATCGTGATAGTTAAACGGCTAACGAAGTTATTTGCTTGATCTTCTATGACTGAATTAAGTTGATACTAGGGTTGTAAACAAACCGAGCCGAGATCGAGTAGTGGTGTGTTCGAGCTCGAACTCGGAAAAAATTACTATGTTCGTGTTCGACCTCGATCCCAGAAAATTTATCTCGATATCGTGCTCAATTGTTCCTGATCTGCTTAAGCTCATTTCGTAGTTCAATCATATTCGAGCTCGAACAAGATTGGCTCTTTGAGCACGTTACCTTTGAACGAGCCAAAACAACCCTCTAATTTATATAAAATTGTAAATTTAAAATAATATAGTTATATAGGTACACGCTCGTGAAGCTCAACGAGCCTACCGAACAAGAATGAAGAAGCTCGAGCTCGACTAATAATCGAGCAAGCTCGAGTTCGACTCGTGTTCGTCTAGCTCGAGTTCGAGTCAAACTTTTGCTCGAGCTGTTTGCGAGATTTTCACGAACAGTTTGGTTTGTTTACAACCCTAGTTGATACTCTCTTCGCCCCATCCAAAATTTCCTACTTTTCATTTTCATCAATCCAAAACGAAGGTAAATATTTTGATTATTTATTTCCTTATTTTTGGCTAAAATTTGTGGCTGAAAATTGGTCAATTCATCTCAATTCCTCACATTTGACTGAAATTTAGCTACATCAACATGAATAAATGTCTGTGCAAATAAGTGATATGCACCATTGACTGGTACGAAGATAGTATTCTTGAGTAGGCAACGAAAGTTGGATCTAGTTAATGAATGGAGATGAGAGGAGCGAGATGGACATCCAATATAATGCCTTACTATGACTTGGATGTTGCTATATCATACCCTGTATTTTACTAGATTACACCCTAATACGTATATACAAGTATAATACTAATTTTAAATTTTAGAAGAAAAAAAACAAAATTTCTATCTCCCCTGCTATCCCCTGCTGGCGCCACCACCACCTCCGTTCCTCAGTCGGCGCCACCACCGGAAACATCCAGGCGTCGTTCCTCAACCGTCCCAGATGAATGCCACAACTGCCGCCGCCACCGTCGAGAATTGAATCTGTCGGGAACCACCATCCCTCCAAGCTCAACTCAGGCCCAGCCCCACCCGACCCCACCTTCTCGTCTGTTGATTGTCACCAAGGGTTCTCTCCGCCCGGCTCACGAACCAGTGGTTCTCGGCGCGCGGGTTAGTCGATTGGAAACGAGAGCCGATCCATCGATTGTAAACGAGAGTCAGGTCAGGCTGGTGAAACGAGAGCTGGATCACTGACATCGCTGGCCAAGAACTGGGGACGGTGGGAAAATGAGAATCGGGGACGGTGGGAAAATGAGAACCGGAGATCGACATAGAAGAACTGGGGTGAGACAAATTGTCTAGGCGGGAAATGAGAACCTCATCGGGGATGGCGAAACGAGAGCGGGAAAGGAGAACGTAGATTGAGCCGCAGCCGCTGACTGGGCAGGGGACAAATTGAGCATTGGGTAGGGAACGAAAGCCACCATAGACTGGTTCACCGTCAACAGTGCCACTACCAACTAGGGGCGAATCCGGAGAACAATGGCCCCAAACGAGAGCCACCACAGCATTAGTAACGAATCCGACGAACGAATCCAGCAAAAGGGATAACTCTGATCAAAGGAGTGACAATGACATCGTCGGGCAGGGGATAATAAGTTCACGGGCGCAGAAGATCTTTGCCGCTCTCTGAGAACAAAGGCAGAGAAAATATATACATTTTGTTTATTATTAATCTTTTTCTTTATTCTTTAAAATTAATTCCAAATACATGCATTATTTCAAAAGTACAAATACATGGCGTGATTTAGTAAAATATAGGCCTTATATAGCGATTCACTATGATTTAAGTTATCAAAATCCCAACCTTACCATTATATAATTTCACAAATCAAATTATCAACCGAATCTTATTATCCCAATCAACAAAAACAATTTTACGATTTAATCCAACTTCACAGGAAAAAATGAAGTTCACAAAAGCTATGAAATTGGATCAAAATATATCGAAAAAACATGTAGTACAAATTACAATCCTTCTATAACAGATCCAACACTACAAGAGTATAAACATAGAGATCACTACAACTTAAAGCTCGTATTTTAACATTCCGAGATCTCCACTTTAACCACACACAAAAAGGCCTAAAAACAAGATATGGGCACTTGAACAGTTCCACAAGTCTCCAGTATAATCGTTGGATCTTATAGATCCTCAACTTTTTTCTTAATAATTGTGCAAAAGCAATGCCTAGTTAGTGATACACTATACTGGCTATCTCGTGCAAAATTTATCGAGAGAAATTTTATTTTTTTATATGCATATGCTTACAATATACATTGAGACTGTCAGAAAGGCAACTGAATAATGCAGCCCCCATCCCACCAAAAAGATGCTTGTTAATACAATGCCGGGATGAGCTTGAATAATTATCATTTCCTAAACATTGGGCACAGAAAGAATTCAGTCTTCATATCTCAGCTTTACAGAACTGTGCGGCACAAGATCATAGCACAGAGATGGTGTAGCCAGAGGCGAGTAGTAACAGCAACTCCTTAAGATTTTGGATCTTGCTACCTTAATCATCAAGGTCTTGGACCCATGCCAGATCTGCCGGATAAAAAGGGTATTAAATGACTACGAATTACCTTGGACACCACTGACAATGGTTAAATAACGCGTTCCCAATATCACAAACTTTAAAAAAGAAAAGAATGTGAGTGTTTCCATGAAGAGTAACATTTACTGCTTTAAAAACAAAAATACTAGTCGACTGTCTGAGAGCAGAATATAGTTTGTATAACAGATGGCTACACAAGGGGATCAAAGGGATGTCTCTAATTTCTTTTTTAAGTATAAAAAAAAATTCAGGAGCAGGTCAAACATTAAAATGTATGACTAAACCTGACATTGTCCTAAAGGATATACAGCCAAAGGCAACCCTCACAATTTTTCATTTGTACTCCCTTAAATGGTCCTTCAAAAACTTAACCTGGTAATTAAGTACTTCCTCACAAGAAGTTGTACATTCTCCCGTGTCCTAAAATGAGTTCGAAATGTTTTACAATTAAAGAGCTAATTGTCTACTTGTTCCACATCTTTTCAGTTTAAACAAGAGATGTCGACCAGTTTCAACATTATTCCTTGTATCTTTCATGCTAGGATTCTTCGGTATAGGGAACTTCTGCAAGTAGCTCATTTTAATATACTTACAGAACATACAGCACCCTCCATATAGATATAAGAGACTGAAGCAAAGGATAATATAATTTCCATCCTAATTTTATCACCCAAACACAAGTCAACAATAGAGGGAGAGAAGAAGAGAGAGGACCTTGAAGCACAGATTCAACAGCTGCATTTGGTATCAGCAACCCAACAATTCGTTGGTTATCCGATGTAGTTTCTATCCGCACAACTCTAATCCGTTTATGAATTTGTCGAGCCTAAAAAATTAGGTAATAGAGTTCATCAAATTCAACTCTGATGATAAATGAGAACGTCAACAGAAAACTGGGAAATTTTTAACCCCATCTTAAGCCTTGACAAGGAGCTCATCCTCTTAGACCGAAATTGTTTAGAGCCAACTTAGAGGGAGAATCATACAAGTAGGGCTAACAACACTAATCAAATAATTGACACCAGCCTGGGAGAAAGAGAATGACAGCTGCATCTCAAGAGAATACCATATTGAAAATTTGAAGCTAAATGCATGAAAATATCTAGACATGTAGCATGATTTCTTGTGCGATTTAATGTCTCGTAAATTATGGCATGGCACACAAATAATGAAAGCGAATGAAGCGCCAATATACCTGCTTGGAGAGAGCCTTCTCAATAGTTCCCCAAATGGGAAGAATAAGACCACCCAACACATTTACCTCCTGTAATCTTCTGCCAACTGTACAAAAGTTGCCCATCTTACAATTTGGTCCATGCATACACTGAACAAGTTTATAATAGCTGTTATAAACATCAAGAAAAAGCAGAACATTAAAGACACAATAACTCCCTGCATTACAGTTATCTTTTCTATCAAAAGTCATAGTTACCGCCAACGTTTTTCGTGACCTTGTAGTTCATTAAAGAACACAACTTTATTTGGAAAGCATGTCAACTACCGTGCTAACAAGATTTAGACTCCACCAGTTTGTAGTATCATTTTATAATAAAAGCAATCACACTCATAATCTGACTCTTAGATTAAACATGTTCTCCTTCCTAAGTTTTGCATTGCTTGTATTTCATAATAAATTTTACTTGAAATGTATCATAACCAAGCTTACAGAATTTAGATTCCACCAGGTTATAGTTGTCCCAGTTAACATAACATTCCAATAACATCTACTAACAAAATAACAAAAAGTCTTGGCAAGATTTACTGCCTAAGTTTTATTTTGCATGCATTCATAAGAAAAACTATAGCTATAATTGGAAAAACACGTCAATTACCATGCTTACAAGATTTAGACTCCTAGTTATCTAAATTAACAAAAACAACAAAGTAATACTAGATGACTAGCTTATGAAGTCTATAAAGAACCTTCTTTTGAAAAACTGCTGCAAATTCTTTACCTGCTTCGATGAAATATCATATTCATCCTCCCAACCAACACGAGCATTCTCTAAATATGAAATCTTAGAGTACTTGTCTTTTAATTCTGCAACTGTCATTTCCCTGGATATTTACAGAACCAACCAAATAGAAAAATGAAGAGATGCAATTAATGATACTGATCAAAGGCCGATACAACATTGAAGTAAGAACTACAAATTGAATAACAAGTAGAGTCACCTCAAGGCTTCCCCAATAGCAGGACGGAAAATCTTGAACAAATTGGTGGAAGATCTAAATACAAACACCGAGGCAATCAAATTTAGAAACAAATGGAAAGGTCAATATAATTGAAACCAGACCCTGCGAAGAAATAAACATATAAAAGAGGAGAGCAAACATGTTCCAACGACAGATCATACGCACCAGATACTCATATATACCGCTCTAGCCTAACCTGGCACTATTCGATAACCAAAGCATCATATAAGGGCAGCCAGTAGCACGACATAAACATGACCTCGCAGAAAAGCAAGAGATGAAACAAGGCTGAAGCTTGCCACGTAGTTTGTTGTGTGGGGAAAGTATCAGCCTTGTATTTTTTTTTAAACAAGGCTGATGCTTTCCCCACTCAACAAACTACTCCCTCCGTCCCATAGAAATTGGCACAATTTATATTTTCGTCCGTCCCACAAAAATTGTCACAATTCAATTCTTACCTAAAGTCGCAAAAAATGAACTTATACTTTTACTGTATTATCCCTCAAGAGGTTGATTAAATCTAATAGTTAACTCTTCCATTACCAACATACCCTTCCTTTATTTCTCATCAACACTTCCACCTCATCTTGCATAAAAAATCGATCCAAAAGTAATTGTGCCAATTTCTATGGGACGGAAGGAGTACTTGGCAAGGACCAATACCGGTCCACTGGTTTACTTATAGTCAACACTCCCGGACCTGGTCCTCTATACACTAATGGCCACTCCTCTTACATGTAGAGGGTCTCAGGTAACACAGATACCACAATCTTGATTCTTGATCCCATGCAGATCTTTTGTTATTTAAATAATTCATTTGTTTACAGATATGCGTGTAGGAAACAACAAATACACAACTATCCTTCTAATGCATCTCAGGGCTTGATATTTCTAACCCTTTCCATCTTCGTTGGCTAAAATGAGATACTCAACTTTCCTTTAGTATAGCTAAAGCTGCATCTGATTCCTTTGCACCACTGTCAGTTGTAAGAGTGGTGCTTTATCTACTGTAACAACCATCTCCCATGACTTATATTAGTGGCTATCTTAAGGAAATCGAACTCATAACTGCTTTTCTTTTCCCACTAAAGAGCACAACGCATCACATCTCATCTGAAGTCTGAACCAAAATAACTACAGAATTTCGGTAAGTATTCTCTGCCAAAACTAATTCAAACCAAGGTTGTCACTGATGGTGCCCACAATGGCAACACCTTAGGAACAAGTATATAAAGAGCAGGCCATGCAAAGGTAAGGTTAGTGACCAGTAGGTCATTCCGAAAATAGCTTTTTATCTATATGCAAGGGTAGGGCTGCCTAGAACAATTCTCGCGAAGCTAGGAGCCTTTAGGTACTGGGAAAAGCCATATTTTAATTAGCAAACTATTGATTCAAGCATCAGATCTTAGAATACTCTGCTTTAGTAAAAAAACATATTTTAATTGGTTTGCATTTGAATACAGATCAAATAGAGCATAGAATCTACTTCTATATATTACTTATCCATATAAATTATTTCTAACACCGTTTATGGTTACTATATACTCTTTTCAATTTTCATCCTTTGTACCTCTGTTTTCTTCACAAGTCAATTTTTCCTTAATTTCATAAAATAATGAGAAAGTAATGTTAAGTGCATGAAGGTTGGGAAACATAGAATAGATACTACATTCTCTGAGGAAAATCGCAGTGAATAATGGTCCCAATTGGCAGAAATTGATGATCTAGCCATAAAAACGACCTATGCACATTAAACAAAATTGAGGTAGTATAACATTATAGAATGGATCAAACATACCCATCAAGCGCTAATAAGAAGTGCCGTCTTCCCAACCATTCCCTCTTAGACTTGTAAAATCCAATATGACTTGATGCACCTCCATCCCCTTGCCTCTCCTCCAATAGTGCAGAGGCAGACTACAAATAAACAAGGTAAAAATAAATCAAACTGAAACTGAAAAACATTACAAGATTGTTTCAGAAAAATAAAGAGTGAAAGACCACCTCCCAGGTGATACCACGATCCAATGTGAAAGTAAACAGTACTGTGGATGCCCCGGACATGCTATCAACGTGAACAGTCTGCAAGACCGAGGATATTAGCATGTGCTATATGTGAAGTAATAAGAGGAACATGAAGAGGACAACCTTCGGGTTCTCTTCTAACTCCACTCTATTAGCTCTCATATCAACAATGCCAGAATCTAAGTGTCCCTCAGCACGTGCAGTTTGGATGAGGAGATCAAGGGTGCTAACAAATAACTCAAATAGCCTGTACTCATATAAAGTATCCCAATCATAACTGCAAATAAGATGGAATTTATATCAAGACTTCACCAATCAATTGTGCACCTATTTTGTATCTCTGGTGGAAGACCCAAAAGCCGGTTGAGAAATCGCCCAACATCATGCATATCTGAATCCACTATACGGCCGGAAATCTTCCCACCATCCTTTCCATTTCCTTCAAAAAAGGGAAAATCAACAACATATTATCCAACACATTAAAGGTTCATCATTGCTGACAACAAGAAGAAAAA
This sequence comes from Rubia peregrina, assembly GCA_032355705.1. NCBI lineage: Eukaryota > Viridiplantae > Streptophyta > Magnoliopsida > Gentianales > Rubiaceae > Rubia > Rubia peregrina. The sequence goes on along the minus strand of JAULKK010000011.1, from coordinate 10,653,202 downwards.
CTAAGCCTTCCTCATTGCAAACCAAACATAATTGAGTTTTTACCACAATTAGTTTGTTCAAGAGCTAACACTACTTAAACAATCTCTCTCTAGCCCATAACTATTTGATTTCGTGAAAGCAAAACAAAAACAAATTGTGCTTCCCTAAAAACCTTTAATGCTCTCAGATACAGCTTCGCCCAAAAAGGAAAACCCAATTATTTTTTCTTTCTAGAAATTCCCTGCTCTTACAGAAAGTTCTGATACAGCAATAAAGCTCTTCCATTACTTCGGAAGTAATATCACCTCAATGTGTTGTAATACTATCAATCTACAGCCAGAAGACTTCCCACGTCTTTACACATGCCTTGCCTTCTAGAGGTCTCAACTTCCCATCGATGCCCTCAAAGAATACACATATTATATCATAAGACTGCATCCTCTGCTGTCCAGGTACCATACACCATTCCATTAGTCCAACAACTCCCCACCCACAATGGCTTCATATGAAAAACACTCTTAAGAAAACTCCTACTAAAAAGGCTTCAACATCACTTGCTTTCCAAACCCACCCCTGAAAGCCCAGAAATATTTCCCCATCACACCCTTCTAATAGGAATTCAGTCTGACGGTTTGAATGCATCCACTGGTTAATATATTGAATGTAAACATAGTTTAATTATTTATTTCCTTCCCGTGGTGATCAAGACGGACAACTTATAACCACTTTAAACAAGGAACAAATATGCCGGCATTGGAATCCACCTATAATTGCGGAATGGTAAACCTTTCATAAAAACCTACAGTTTCCCAATTTTCAACTGGCTATATTATACAGAGTCTAAATATTGCCTTTCCTCTTCATCTAGACAACCGACACGACTAATGATGTATAAATTGTTGATTAATTCCTTAAACATCAACAGAAAGGCCAGTCCCCCATGATGTTATTAGCTAAGTGCTTAAACATACTCAAGCATCGAAAGATTGACACTACCAGAAAAACTAGAGGATAATAATGGATATAACTTTTCGATGCCCATGAGATTCGGTACTGAATTTGATAGGAAAAAATTTACCCATTACAGAATCTCTTATTATTCCGACGGAAACAAGAGCAGCTTTCCCCTGCATTACAAAATCTTGTATAGTATCCAGCTTATCGGGTGAGCATCCTGGAGGAACAACAGGTAAACTGTCCTGAAAAGACATTTAATTGGAGTCCATTCATGTTAGTTGCAATGGAAATTCCCAGCCCCCACAAAAAACAAACTAAGAATATCCCAGAATACAGTGAGACATTTTGAAAAATGAATGTGCATGCCTGCTCCATTATTCCTCTGTACATCATCACCAGAGCTCTCTTTCCATAGGCACTATCATAGTTGTAAGCACTTAGAGAGGGTCCAGCCCTACACATTTGTTGCAGCATCAAGAATAAATATGCGTGTGTAGAGACACACGTGCACGGTAATGTCTTTCAGAGGTTAACTTCACCACTTAACAAAAATAAATCACTGCCAACCTGCGGTCTCCCTGAGTTAAAGCTCCAAGAGTTTCCAATCTCTTGGCAACAATGGATGCAAACCGCCGTTCACCTCCTAGATTTGTAAACAGCAGCCTAAATAGTGTAAAAAGAAGTTTTTTTGAGTTTAAAAAGAAAATGAGCAGGTAAAAATGAAAATGCCAGTTCAAAACTGAATACAAAAACAATATGCATTCAATAAGTCATCTTATATGGACGCCTTGGAATGGACTATTTATATAGTTCATTTCTATAAGTGACTTGAGCATATTGCATCACATATCATCAGGGCCGGCCCTAACTTTTCTGGGGCCTGAAGCGAACAAAAAAAAGAGGCCCCATATTCACTCAAAACACAGTTAATTTAACGGTATTAAAAATAATACT
>JAULKK010000011.1:10635620-10646102 GCA_032355705.1 Rubia peregrina | reverse complement strand
TTAAGAAAAGAAGTTCCAACTCCCCAAAGACCAAGGCGAACCATATAACCCATATTGCGTGGTTCTGAAGCACCAGTTGCCGAACAATATATAACTTGAGCTTGTGGAAGCCGGGCCTAAAATACAGTAATACAAGAAACCAGAGGTTATACAAGCCAAGGCAGGAGCTCATAGAAGAATGAACCAGAACCACAAACCGGTACATGAATTATCATTTTGTTGATAATTGCTCAAGAAAGATCCATTCAAATATCTAGGGCACATACTAAACATTACTTATTATTACCTGAAGTCTAAAGAAACAAAATCGATATACAAGAGTTACCTGTTCATTTTCATAATAATCATGAAGTGTAAATAAACCAGGAGAAACAAGGCGACTGTGCCAGATGGATTAAAAAGAAGTGCTTGAGCGGTCACAAGTTTTATACCACTCTAATCCATTAAAAGCTAATAGGCAGTAGTTTGAAGCAAATTCCTGAGTGACAATGACATAAATCTCTGTATTCCTTAAAAGGGACAATTAAGACTTTTTAAAAATCACATTAAGACATATTTGAGAAGCCTTCTAATCCAACTAAGCACATGCTAGGAAAATTGCCTTATTCCACAAAAGAACCTATCTTCTAATCACAGGGCTTGGTTAACACATCAGCACTCCATTATACTTAGCTCCACACATTTTGTGGAAACAGTAGGATCTGAAAGCAGTACATTTTAAAAGACTTAACAACAGGAGCAGAAAATTTTGTATGTGGACAAGTTTTATATGTGTAGGTGAGGGTCCAATAGCAAATTGCCAAGTGTATGAAAAAAAAGGAAAAACAGTAAAATTTTCAGATTTTACTGTGGTGGTTGCAGTAGTTTTTTCATATTTCATACACTTGGCAATTTGCTATTGGACCCTCCTCTACACATACAAAACTTGCCCACATACAAAATTCGCTGCAACAGGAGGATATCATTATGTGTCAAATGAAGATTTGATACATCCAAGTTACAAGAGAAACAATGTGGCTGTTGCCCTTCTATTCCAGTTACAAGAGAAACAATGTGGCTGTTGCCCTTCTATTTCAGTTTAAAACCACCATCACTACGACCTCTCGGAGGTCTCATTGTTTTCTTCCCTACATCCGAAAACTATTGAGGCAAAGCATCGAACACCCTGCAACCAACAACCAAACGGAAAATTCCAGGAAAAATAGGGAAAAAACAGGCAGAAATAACCGTCTTATCTCTTCCTCACTGCAAAACAGACGTGCAAAACATAATGATTCTCAAAAAGGAACGTCCAAATCGATCAAAACATAAATGTTAAACATCCAAATCGTTCGAAATGATCTAAGAAACGGTGGAAGTGGTAGGAATTCTTACCTTGAGTTGAGAGTCTAGATCGCGGCAATCGAGCAGAGGGACTTTATGGCCATCCGTGAATTGGGCCAGACCCTCAATCAGGAGCCTCAAATTACTGAAAACACGCGGCCGGATTTAGGCGTCAGCAGACTCCACAATCTCGGCACAGACAGAAATGTAACTTTGCAAATGCCACCAAAATTCAACTTATTTACTGAAGTGTCATTGTCAACCATTTTTTAACTCCCGCGTTATTATAGGTTCAATACAAAAGACAAGTTTCCATTTTCAGAAGAAGAAGAAAAGAGGCCCAGAAACCAGAACCCCATGTCGTTCGATCCCCGTATCCTAATCTCATACATTTCACCCTTTTCCCTTTTACCGGAAAACTAAGGAAAGAAATCCATCAATCAATTTTAGGAAAAGGAAAATGGAGGGGATCATGTTTTTCATGGATTATGGAAGCGGATCATGGATGTGAATTAGTATTTGTTCACGTTTGCATTTAATTGGTTATTACTATTAGAAGGGTTCTTGATTTATATTGTTCCGGCATTGTGATTTGTGCAAATCATTAATTGATCAGCATTTGTGGGGATGAAATCTTGTGTTTCATGTGATCATATTGGCTCATGCAATTCATGCAATCTGTAGACCTTATGCGTTAAATCTGTGTAGTTTCAAAAGGTTGCGATCAAAGATTCGTATAATGTCGATGCATGGGGATAAGAACATCGATTATGTATACAAAATTGTACTGATTGGAGATTCTGCAGTTGGTAAATCCCAACTTCTGTCTCGTTTCGCCAGAAATGAATTTAGTATGGATTCAAAGGCAACTATTGGGGTGGAATTTCAAACCAAGACTCTTATTATTGATAATAAAACTGTCAAGGCGCAAATTTGGGATACCGCCGGCCAGGAAAGGTGTGTGTTCTACCTCTTTCCCTTGTTTTTTCATACATTGCATGGTTCAATTATTATTTTTTATGGATTTTGAAACATGGAGCCTTTTTTTATGATATGTGTTATAATCTACCAGATGCCTGAGTGTTGATTCCAGATCGTTTACGACTTTGGATCTTTAATAAACTTCCATACTGAATAATTCTTTTATATTTAGCAAGAAAATGCAAAATTGGAGGTAATCTGGGGCGTAGAAAGATGTTTTAAAATATTCACTTGGTATAGAAATATATATACCTGAAAAAGTGGGCTTTAAGGATGAAGTTTTGGAGTTGTGATTTTTGTTTTTTACTTATAAATTTCTTCAATCCAAATGAGTGGTTTTCTGCCCTAATACTAATGTTACTCGTATTGAAAGTGATCATTGGTTAAGGCTTCAATACTGGATACATAATGTTGCCAAGTTTCTGCTAGTTGTTCATCTTTAAAGACTGGAAGTGTGCTTTTGTTGTTGGTGGGTGGGTAACATCTGTTATAAGTTGTACCTGGTTATTGTGACGCGAGACCGTTGGCTTTCAGATTAATTGGCTTCGTAGATATAGGTTGTTGGAACCTGCTTTCCAGACATTTGTTGTTTCCCTTGTTGAATCATTGGAATTAAATTGAAGTTTTCTATTTGAAAAATAGAGGGTGAATATACATTTGTATTAGAATTATCGAAACATGATGTTGTTTACACATACAATGCTGAAAAGGTTTGGGACGAAATTTTGATATGTGTATAAACTCATGGCCTCCTCAAATGCAACATAAACATGTGGAAATATAGTTTTGGAACCAGTCAAGTGGAAAATATGACACTAATTGGGGTTGATAGTAGTAACTTTCTTAGAAAGCATCTGAATATATACATGATATTTAGATAGGGCTCAAATGCAATTCAAGACAGCTTTTCTGCTGAAAACTTCATACTTTCTTGCCTTATTTACAGCATAAGGTCCTTGTTAATTGCGCTAAACTGTTCCCAAGGCAGTGATATCAGTTCTGTGATTGCGCTAACTTGTTGCAGCGGTGCAGTGTTTGTTACGTTAATGTTTTGCTACTATTCCAGGTACCGGGCAGTGACAAGTGCCTACTACCGTGGAGCTGTTGGCGCGATGTTGGTGTATGACATGACAAAACGACAGTCATTTGATCATATGGCCAAATGGCTGGATGAACTGAGGGGATATGCTGATAAAAACATTGTGATAATGCTCATTGGAAACAAGTGTGATTTGGGAAGTCTTAGAGCTGTACCAGTTGAGGATGCCCAAGAATTCGCTGAAAGAGAGAACTTATGCTTTATGGAGACATCGGCACTTGAATCCACAAACGTTGAGAGCGCATTCATGACAGCCCTAAAAGAAATATACAAAATCATAAGCAAGAAATCACTTAATGCTTCTGATATCGACTATGGAAAATCACCATCGTTGAAGGGTACCAGGATTATTGTTCCTGGCCAAGATTCAGATTCTGGCAGGAAGAAGGGTTGTTGCATGTCATCGTCATGAGTTTTCTTGAACACCGCCCAGCAGAAAATCTTGTTTCGGTACTGGGAAGTTTATGCAAGAATTGACATGGCATATTACCTAGATTGATGCTGGGATGAAAAGTAAAGTAGCCATTTGATCTCTGATTGTTGTTAGTCCAGAGCATTTTGCAGGAAATGCTTATTAATTGTTGTGCAAAATGGATATGAAACTATTGAATATGATTATATAGGACACTGAGCAATTGACTAGGAAATGCTAGCCTTCATGCACAGTATATTTTTGTGCTTTATGTTCATTATTACAGGAAGTTGTCACTGTGATATCCTTCTCTCGACCATGTCATTTCAGGTTTTGTGTACAACTAGATATAACGAATGAGCGACAATTGATCTGATTAGGCTGAGAAATTTCTATAAGTGTCGCTACAGTAACTGGGTGTGGATGCAAGTAGGGAATGCGTCCTTAGAATTGTCTTTTTCCCCCTTAAAAATAGAAAACGGCGTCCTCCGAACTGTCATTTTTTATTTAAAAATATATATTTAACAGCGACATGGGTTTAACACGATCATTCACTTGCAGCATTGTTATTTATCATACACATGTGGACACATTAGAGTCTTATGGGTAGTGTGTTTTTATCTTAAAATTAATTAATTAATTAGTGTCAGTAGATCTGACTCACGACCTTATATGATGAGATTTAATTTACTTTACAACCAATGTGGAACCTTAACACTCTTCAACAAACAACAATAGATGTCAGTGATAGTTCCCAAGGTGATAAAATCTCCAATAAATCCTTTCAATTTGCAGCCACCTACACCATGTGTAAAATATTGTAAATACGTAAGGTTGATTTTGTTCATCATAATAGATCACAATATATAGGGCTACAATCTAAATATTTCTATAAGGAAAAGAAAGTTACCATATATAACATTTCCTCAAAACAATAGGAAATAAATCAAATAATCCTTAATACTCCTCCTCTAGTGGTCAAAGTGTAAAACATAATTTGAAACTATGGTGGTCAAAGTGTTTTAGTAAACAAGTCAGTTGATTGATTTGAATATGATGAGTAACAATTCAGCCAGACCGAATAAGATTACGGACAAAATTACAATCAATTTCAATATGTTATTACTACGCTCGTGAAATATCGGATTCCCTGCTATATGTATACTTGCTTAATAATCACAAAATAGACGTATCAGGGAGGAATTGACAATGATAAATAAAGAAAGAAGATGTTTCAGCCATAGCGGCTTACAATAGGAAATGTCCATAACATGATACTCAGCCTCAGATGACAAACGAGAAACAATCAGTTGCTTCTTTGTCTTCCAAGAAATAGGTGACTCACTCAGCACCATAGAATATCTAGTCATGAAATGACACAAAAGAGGACATGACACCCAATCAGAATCACAATAAACAGTCAAATAAAGAACTCTGAGCAAACAGAAAGAGACCCTGGCCCAAATGACTCTTAAAGTAATGAAACACTTGTAACGCAGCCTGCCAATGCGCAACACAGAGAGTCTTCATGAACTGAGCATATGTATGAAAATAAAAACTAAGCTTCAGACGAGTGATAGTAAGTTAAATGAGAGGACCAACGAGATGCATGTACTGTGTGAGATCCACATAAAACAGACCCTTGACACACGCCAATTCATGTTGTTGCTCCATGAGAAAATCGTAGGCTTTGCAACCAACACACTAGAATCTGAAAGAATATCCAATGTATATTTATTTTTTTTTGATAAAAACGCACCACCGGGTTTACGATAAATATTAATCCCCAAGAAATACTTAAGAGGACCAATATCTTTCATGTGAAAACAAGCATTTAAGTAAGACTTTAACTCAATCAGAATAGCAAAAGTACCACCATCAATAATCAAATCATCAACCTAAATGAGAGCATGCAAAGAGATAGAATCCAGAGTAAATGGGAATTAGGAATAATCAACCTTACTCTGCACAAACCAAATAGGCGTAATTCTTTTGCAAGCTTAGCAAACAAATTGTGAGGAGCCTGACAAAGACCATACAAGGATTTCTTTAACTTATAAACCATGCCTGGAGATGAAACAATATAACCCATAGGTGGTTACTGAAGATCACCACGTAAAATGGCATTATGAACGTCCATTTGATAAAGTTCCCAACTCTTGATAACAATAACAGATAAAAATATGTGAACATGCCTAGAGATGAATAATATAACCCAGAGGTGGTTGCATATAAACTTCCTCCTCAAGATCACCATGTAAAAAGGCATTATGAATGTCCATTTGATGAAGTTCCCAACTCTTAATAACAATAACAGATAAAAATATAAGAACATAGCTTGTTAACGTGTATATATATTGTATAGATGGAAAGTAGATATGTAACACCTATCAATCCCTTAATCAAAGTGATTTATTCTTATCTTGTAAACTCTACATATACGACTCTTTCAGTGAATGAAAATAAACACAGAAATTATTCTCATCTCTATTCTAAGATTTACATGGTATCAGCCTAACCATTGATCTCAATATGTCGTCCAATTCAATCAACTCCACCAACACCCTTATTGTTGCCTCGGCTGGTTCTGATTCCCAAGGCTCTTGCTTCAATTTTCTAAACTTATCAATTCGCTTGATCGTTCAAATTACTCTCTTTGGTGCAGCATTGTATGCTCTGCCCTTGAAGCATATGGTCTGGACTCTTTCCTCACCGAAGTCACACCGCAGCCAGCAACAATCATCATATGCGGTCGTGCCACCAACCAATCCGCTGGACCCATCCATTGGTACTCCGGCCAAGACAACGACAAATCCAGAATGTGCAGGTTGGACGAAGAGGGCATGTTTTTTCTTCTTTGGACAAGTTCCACTCTTTTGACGTTGCTTCTCAACATTGTTGCTTGCATTACCAAAAAAGCTGAAGTTTGGTCGATCCTTGATCACACCGTCCATGCTCCGACCAACGCTCGCCAAATGCACCTCCGACAACAACTCCAAACCCTACCCAAAGGATCTCTTTATGTTCTTCATTATTTTGAGAAAAAGGATAGCCCTTGCAGACTCCTTCCCGAATTTCCTCTACGACGTTTTCGATATTAACTTTGTTGGGTGTCTACTTCACGGCCTCGACTCCCAATTCGCAGCTCTCCGGTCAGCCTTGTAGCAACTTTTGAATTTCTCAGACAACATCTAGGTGGGTGTCGGGTATGAGGCATTTCTCTTAAATTGCCTTTGTACAGGTTGTTACAATTTTTTTATTTTTGTTCTCTCTTTGTGTAAATGAATTAAAAATAGAAAGAGAAAATAAAAAAATTAGAAGGCGGATGCTATGTTGAAAGTTCAAGGAGTTTGACAGTGAAGAAAGGTAATGTTGTGTCTTGGAAAGGGAAAAAGGTTACACGGGTTGAGAAGTGAAAAAGGTAGAAGTTAATTTTGGTTCCAATTATTTCCATTTCTCCACATTCCCTCTTTTTTTGGCTACCATATTCCTTTCTATCTACCATCTTTTGAAATTTGGAAGCCATTGTGGAGAAAATATTGTCGAGATAGTTGCGATTTCTACCAAGCTTGTTCTTTCTCTTCCTGCTGAAACAACATCCCAAGCACAATCAGTACCAATGGCCGAACAAAACCTTCAAGAAAATTCATGCAAAGCTGTTGTGCCATTTGCGGACCAATCTCATAAATTAGCTCAACCTCTCATGATGATCCCCTACGGGCCTAAGGTACCAAATCATGACCCTCCTGGCGCACCTATGATTAACATTGATGGCATGAAGTTGAAGTCAGTATTAGAATGTTTGTATTGGCATAGAGTGAATAATCGTGTTATAGATTTGACTGGGGTTAGAAATCTTAAGGGAAATATGTTTGATGTTGATATGGAGGAATTAGTGACAGGGGAGTTTGATGATATTGAGAACATAGAGAGGTGGAATCCCAAGTTGGTTAAGGACAGTTTTATGAGAACTGATGAATAGGAATATTTCACTGTCTAATGCACTGCTACTACTTCCGGTAGTGTTTGTATTAAGGAGATGGAAGATTCTCAGGTTGAGGGTTTGAAAGTGGTTAAATCCACAAATAATAAGGAGATTGTGCCTTATGACTTTAGTGCTGCCAAAAGAAATGAGGAGTTGATAGATCTAAGCCCCCCCAGTGATAGTTTTGTCCGACGGTGAGGAAAAAGAGGGCACTGGCTATGTTCCAACATACCAGGAATCGGGTTTACATGATGATGATATGGAGATTGATGAGGCTGATTTTGGGTTTTCTGACACTGACATGGGTGGACTGGAACATCAGTTGGAGGGCGAGTATGGAGGTTCTGCATATGATGATATGGAAATTTATGAAGTTGAGAAGACAAGGGGAGATAATATGAATGCAAAGACTGATGAGACAAGAAAATTGAAAACAACTATGAGAGAAGAGTATGTTGGAACATATGAGGCTGTAGCAGAAAATGCAGAAACTGAGCAAGGAAATGAATGAGTACCTGAGTCAGAGCATGTTCCAACACAGGAAGCAAGCCTGACCTATTCCAGTGATGAGGTCTTGGATGAGTTCATCTAGAACAGACTAAGGAAGGCAAAGAAGAAGGAGCCAGCTGTTGAATCCTCCCAACCAGTCAAGAAGAGCAAGACGGTTGGTTTGTCACCTAAGAAGAAGAAGTCCATAATGCTTTCACCACCAGTAAGTGATGCTATCTCCACTAAGTTTTATGATAATGATTGTGAGGAGATGTGGGAGATTTTTTCTCAGAGGAAGATTATAAATGTGAGAGTAGTAGACCTGGAGGCATATAGGTCAAGTGATTTTTCTAATTTTGTCAAGTTGATTGGGATTGAAACTGTTGTTACTCTATATGATGAGTATAATAAGCAGCTTGTGTGTGAGGTGTACTGCAATCTGATGAGTGGTAATCTGGAGCAGGATTCCCCGTGGTTTGATAGAGTATTTGTGAGGGGAAAGATTATGAATTTTTCTGTTGAAAATATTAACATGTTGCTTGGTTTAAAGACCCCAAAATTTGATGGAATTTTCACTGAGGAGTTAGGGGTTACTGATAATGAAATTCTGGTTGAAGTTTTCGAAGGTTATAAATCTAAGTGGTCTGCAACTGTATATTCCCAAGCATTATATCTTTCTTATAGGTTTTTTGGATTATATCAGATTGTTGTGAATTGTTGGATGTCTTCGACAAACGCTACTGCTCTCACCAAGGAAATGGCTAAATTATTGTACTGTGTTGGAACACAGAAGCCCATCAATCTAGGGTTGCTCATACATCAAATAATAGTGAGGCAAGCCATCTCTCCCAAGGTCAAGCATGCTCTAGTATATCCAGGTCTTATTTCTGCATTGGCCAAGACTGTAAAAGTGAAGGGGTATCTTGAGGATGAAATTGTGAAGACTGAGACTTTCAAGCCTAACAAGAAGACTTTTGGGATGAGCCATGTTAAGGATCTTCCTTGGAACCCCAAGGCCTATGCTACTTCTTTAGGTGAAGATAAACAAGCTAAGCTAATGGCTATAAATGCAAGGTTGGGAGTTATTGCTATTAAGATGGTTGTATTGGAAGCGGAGAAGACTAAGATTGAAGTAGAGAAAGCACAGTTGGAGGCACGGGTTGATGCACCTGAATAAAATTAAATATTCTATAGAGACTATGTTCCAACATGGTCAGTGGATAAATTCGGGGGAGCAGATTTTTTTTCTGAATTTTGTGGCTGAACTTTGTTCTAATTTTTCTGTTTTTTTCTGACTTTGGCATATTCATGGCCCCAGGGGAGAATATTTTGGTGGATTTTGGATATTATTTTGTTGTGATGTAATCTAAATTATTTCTGGATTTCTAGTTTCTGGTGTTCTTATTAATTCAGATTTGGTGATTAGTATATGTTCCAACATAAGGGAATTTTTGGAGCTCTTATGTTGTGAAAATTGGAAGTTTTTCTTTGAGCTCTTAATTCCAAATAGTCGGTTCCACAAAATGCCAAAGGGGAAGATTGTAAAAACATATGATTTGCATTACTTATTATGTTGGCATTTGTGAACTAAATTTGAAAAAAGAAAAACTTTCTATGTTGGAATATATGGAAAGTTGAGGGTTTGATTAATGGTAGAATATTGTGTGATGTTGGTTTATGGAAATATAGAGATTATGCAATATTGATTTAGACGTGTATGAAACATAATGGATTTATGGAAAATAACTGCAATTGGGGAATTGGTTTTATAGAATAGTGTGGTATATTTGAGATAAGGAAAATCTTTTTATTTATGGGATTTTGATATGTTTCAGAAGAAGATAAGGAATATAAATATTATGGAGATAATCATGGAGAATTCCAATCTGCTCAATGGACTATTTATAGTGGACATCACGGCTACATTTCTCATGAATTTCATTGAGAAAATCTTCACTCGGATTTTATATATTTCTGATAGTTTTTGTGTGAGCCAGCATATATATGTTCCAACATACGTGACATGTTGATTAGTTCAGAATGTAAACCTTAATTCCTCGGGAGGAGGAGATCCAGCATCGATGAGTTTCGAGGTCAAAAAGAGTCTGATCAAGGCGGATCGGAATCAATGGGAGCTAGCAGAATTCACACGTTAATAATTAGAAGATGAGTATAATTGTATGGTGTACTTTG
>JAULKK010000011.1:10585186-10626811 GCA_032355705.1 Rubia peregrina | reverse complement strand
TACACAACTTTTAACAACATGCTTAAATAAAACTCTCTTTATTTTACCGTTTATGTCTATCTCACAACTTCATTCTTTCTCATTTATCATCAAATACTTTAGTATTATAAAAAAAAGTTTCATAACATCCAAAATCACACCGTTGCAACTCTCCAGCTTCATATGCATTATAGCTCCAGGTAATTATTCTCTGTCTTTCATTGACATTCAAAATCACACCAGATATGATATTAATATCTGATCTGATTTTAATATTCTGACCTTTGTGACATACTTACTTATGAGCATTGCTTCTTGAATGTTGTAACTTCATTATTTGATCCCATTTTGGAGGAGTTCCCTCAGGGGCTTTTCATCGGTGCAAATTATGTGTATTATGTGTGGGTTGTTCACATTATTCCCCTGTTTTGGTATTAGGTTCAGTTTATCAACAAGTTGGTTGAATTGTTCTCATGCTTGGTCAAAAAACAAGGATTCCCATGTGAAGGAGGAATGGGAGATTGATTTGCCTTTGTTGGATATCCGCTATGTTATTGCTCATGCCACTTATGGCACTGTCTACAAAGGCGTCTATGATCATTAAATGATTGAGTTTCTGTTTTGTCATCAAATGCGATATTGTTTGTTGGGAATTCTGTTCTCTGTGTGATTTGTAAATGGACAGTGAAGGTATTGGATTAGGGAGAGAATGGAATGGCAACAGATGCTGAAACTGCATCCCTTCGTGCATCGTTTCAGCAGGAGGTTGCTGTCTGGCATAAATTGGACCATCCTAATGTCACAAAGGTTATTGTTGGTGTTATTTTATAAAGTTTCTCCTTGTTAGTAACAAAAAAAATGATGTGATATGATTAATAATTCTCAGTGTGTTGATTATTCATTATGGCTGAGAAGTGGCATAATCTTTTATTAGTGGTGTGGAAGATTTTTATTAATAGTGCCCAGTTTTTGCACTTAGGGATTGTGATTTCTTCTTCTTCTTGTTTTTCCTGATGTGTCTTTATGCCTTTTGCAGTTCATTGGAGCTTCAATGGAAACATCAAATCTTAAGTTACCTTCTCAGAATGATCCGCAGCTATGGTAAGCCACAATTAATTGTTTTCACACAATCTTTGCTAAATGAAAGTGTAGCACTATTTTGAAAAAGAAAAAGATGTAGTAGTATATGTTCATTGATTGTCATATTTCGTTTTGCAGCTCTGCTCATGAAAAGAAACTATCTACTGAGAAGGGCAAGTACCTGGGAGGTTAGTGTACAGTTCTGTATGAGATTTATGTTTCCCCTTTATTCTGATGCCTAAAGCGCGAGTTTTACCGCTACAATGTGTCATTACACTATAGTAATTTTGAGAGTATCTCTAAAGCTAAAGAATAGTTAAGTGTGATATGATTTACTATATATTTGATCATGTACTGCAGTGGTTAATATCATTAAATGGTTAATACAATTTGTTATCCAATTCACCGCGCTACGCGCGGTGTTACCTCACTAGTTAGAGAGAAAGTGAGAAGGTCAATATTCGTACATATGGTAGTTCCTCGTCAGATCAGAATCCTAAATACGTATGGGTGATAAGTGAAAAGTAGTAAAACCCTAAATTTCTCAAACCTCAGAGGTGCAGAACTGTGAGCGTCAGATCAGAATCTGAAGAGCCGAAGATGAGAAGAAGCGTTATTAAGCCTTCCCCTGTCACTACTTTCGTTTCCTCATTCTCCACCACCTCCGGCGGCGGCGGAGGAGGCCGTGGTGGTGGTCGGGGTTTCATTTCTCCAAACCTTATTTTCACCAACGAACACGATTCTCAACCTCCTCCAGGGGATGGTCATGGCCAAATCGGGAGCGACAAACCAGGCCCAGCCATCGGCCGAGGACATGGACGAGGAATAGAACTAGGAACAAGAAAATCCGTTTCCCATACCATTCCCGGCGCTAGGCAAATTGCACCTCTGCCTTGTACCATTTTCTCAAGCCTAAACGGAGGTGCGGGAAGAGGAAAGGTCCCGAATCCATCTCCACCTCCCTCCGATAAGCCTAGGGTAGAAAACCGTCACATCAGAGTTCCGAAGCCTCAAGACAGCGGAGAAGCTGCGAGATTGAGCCGGGAGGAGGCTGTGAAGAAGGGTATAGGAGGTGGAGATGGCGGAGAGGCTGCGAGATTGAGCCGGGAGGAGGCTGTGAAGAAGGCTATAGGAATACTTTCCCGAGGTGGCGGTGCGCAGGGTTTCAGGGGAGGGCGCGGAAGAGGGAGAGGCAGAGGAAGAGGGCGGGGAGATAGAGGAACTCGCCCTTCTGAGGATGACGATTATGCAACAGGTCTCTACCTAGGGGATGACAAGGACGGTGAAAAATTGGCAAACAGACTCGGACCTGATGTCATGGATCAGTTAGCAGAAGGGTTCGAGGAAATGGCCAGTAGAGTGTTGCCGTCTCCACTTGATGATGCCTATGAGGATGCCCTCCGCACCAACCTTATGATCGAGTGTGAACCCGAGTACTTGATGCCTGATTTTGCAACGAATCCCGACATTGACGACACTCCTCCCATGCCCCTCACAGATGCACTCCAAAAGATGAAACCGTTTCTCATGGCCTACGAGAACATCCAGTCGCACCAAGAATGGGAGGTACACTACTTGTACATCGTATCATCGTATCATCATATCATATGTTGCTGGATAAATGCTGTATGACGTTGGATTGTCTAACCATAGAGCTGTTTTAATAGGAGGCTGTGGAGGAAACAATGAAGAGCGTCCCGCTTCTGAAAGAGATTGTTGACCTGTATGGCGGACCTGATGTGGTAACTGCCATGCAGCAGCAGCAAGAGCTGGAAAGGGTGGCCAAAACTATTCCAGAGAGGGGACCTGCTTCCGTAAAGCGGTTTGCCAACAATGCTGTTCTCTCGTTACAGGTTTGCCTCCTCCCCCTCCTCTTATATTACATAAATTACTCTTTGGATCCTCTTCCTACTGCTTTGCTTGTCCTTAACTTGGTTCCCCCACTATATTCTCCTGCTCCTCCTACCGTATTGTAACAAGCGAAATAGTTACTTGTCACCTTCACTTTCTCACCAACGTGCCATACCTTTCAAAGGAGAGTTGTGACTTTCAAATTGCTATAAACTGCACTTCCACCTCAAAATTTCTACAACTTGGTTGACAGACACACAGAGTCGTCCTTTTGAGGCTTTAGCCTTGGAGTGACAAATTTGCGTCTTAAAACTTTTTCTTGCCATGATAGAAGAAGTAAATCCAAGCTGAAGTTTCTTCTTTCTTGTTGGCAAATGATGGAATTAATGTTAAATCCGTCAGAGCTAAAGAATGATTAGTGTAAGAGAAGTTGGTATGATTTGTTGTTATTATGAATTGTGCTGGTGTTGTAGTAATTGTTTGTGAGTTGGGATTTTGCAGAGTAATCCAGGGTGGGGATTTGATAAGAAGTGGCAACTGATGGATAAGCTTGCACAAGAAATTTGGCAACAATACAAATAAGCATGGGGTGGTGACTTAATAGTGGTAGATTTAGTTGATGATTGTTGTGTGGTAGTTGATGGGATGCATCCCGGTTTGCTTTTTAAATATGAAAATAAAACTTTGAACTTTCTACAGTTGGTTTTGGAGGACATTTGATTTTGAATTGCTAGTTTGATTATGATGTTGCTTCAGGTGTGAATAGTGGGAATGGTTGAGTTGAAATTTGCGGCAAAAGGAATGGTAGATTTAGGGCAGGGTGCTTGCAATCTTGATTCATTACTGGGAAGTTGGAGTGATGAGAGGTGAAGTTTGAATTAGAGGTGTCCCTGGGCATATGAAATGGGTAATTAGGAGACCTAGGTAGAGAAAATGGAGAGACCGAGTCCTTGGCTTGGGTGCAATACTAAACTGTATTTGAGTGGTTGCGGATGTATGGAAACGGAAAAGAGAGAGGTCGGGGGGGACAAGAGCCTAAAAAGAAAACAAAGAGTAAAGCAATAAAGCAAAAGAGACCAAAGACTAAGAAACAAAGCAAACTCATCTGCGACTGCGAGTGAGTAGTTGGTTGGATGGATGATCTGCTTCACATACCAAACTGCGACTGAAAGGCCAACTACTACAAGAGAGATAAGGTGTTGCTTTTCTTGCTTCCGGCACTCCATCTCCTCCATATAACCGCTACTGCTATCTAATTGTGTTGCTCTTCATTTGCAGTAGCTCCTAGGTTGATCGGATAATGGGCTCTCGGGGGGGACGTAACAAACAAAGCTGGAGCCATCAACCTCTGACCCCTCTCATGGAAGGCCCAGATGTGGAAATGCAGCAGGGGAGAAGCAAAAAGGAGAGCTCCTGGGACGCCATCCGCGACTGGTTCCGCCCTTCCCCCCTTCACTCTCCTCCTTGCACCACCACCCACCAGGATCTGCGCCTTGTGCTCGGAGTCCTCGCTTGCCCACTCGCCCCCATTCCCACCCCCCTCCACCCCCATCTCCCTCCTCCTCCTCCTCTGCCTCTCATCACCAGGCACGCTCCCCTCGTAAGTACTCTCCCCTTCTCCCTTCCATATGTATATGTGTGTGTATGTGTATGTGTAGCAAGTAATTGATTGGGGGGTGGGTGTGAAGGAGACCTGCACCGCGCATTACATCATCCAGCAGTATCTGGCCGCCACCTCCAACAAACACAAGACCACTAATGTTGCCAAAAACATGTACGCTGCGGGGAGCGTCAAGATGACCTGCTGCCAAACAGAGGTGTCCGGAAGGAGCGATCACCAGAGGGCTAAGAGGAGCAGCAATGAAGAGAAGGGCTGCTTTGTGGTATGGCAGATGTCCCCCGGGATGTGGTCCCTGGAGCTGGTGGTTGGTGCCAACAAAGTGCTGGCTGGAAGCGACTCCAAGATCGTGTGGAGACACACGCCCTGGCTGGGCACCCACGCCGCCAAGGGCCCCCACCGTCCCCTGCGCCGCATCATTCAGGGGCTGGACCCCAAGAGCACCGCCACCTTGTTTGCAGGGAAGGCGGCTCAGTGCTTGGGGGAGAAGCGGATAGGGGAGGAAGACTGCTTTGTCATAAAAGTGGCAGCGGACAGGGAATCGGTGATGGAGAGGAACGAGGGACCTGCCGCGGAGGTCATAAGGCACGTCCTCTACGGGTATTTCAGCCAGAGGAGCGGCCTTCTCATGTACCTGGAGGATTCCCACCTCACCAGGGTACTGGTGCACCAGCCGCCGAATGGTAATTGTATGGATGATGAAGATGAGGTGACCGCCGTGTACTGGGAGACCACCATAGGCAGCAGCATTGGGGACTACAGGGACGTCGATGGGGTGCTCATCGCTCACCAGGGGAGGACGGTGGCCACCGTATTCCGGTTTGGGGAGACATCCTCCCAACACTGCAGGACAACCATGGAGGAGTTGTGGAGCATCGACGAGGTGGTTTTTGACGTTCCCGGTCTCTCTGCCGATTGCTTCATCCCGCCTGCCGATATCTGGGACAGGGATACCCCCTAGCCCCCTCTTTTATTTCTGCTCCATCATCATTATTGTAAATTACTGCCCTCCACTCGTCACTGTCAACATATTCATCGCCCCACCAGTGCGTTGCGCCGCTCAATCATGTTTGATCCAAATGAGGAAAAGTGCAAATATTGAGTAATGGAGGATACTTTGTTTGCGGCGGATTTCCATGAAAATGTCTTTAGTTCCAATCAAGCAAACACAAGTTTATGAGTTGAATAGCTGATTGTGGAAATGAAACCTCATGATGTGGTAGTTATTGCCAAATTTGGCATCCCAGGATTACACTTTTTTGCGGGAAAAATCATTACTGGATTCACAACAATGTATCATTCACGTCACAAAAAGTGACTCGGGACTTGAAAAAAGAGAGTTGGGACAAAACACCAAGTGATGTGGATATCAATTCACATAACTTTTACAGGTTAACTGTTTTCATGATATAGTCATAACTTGGGATTGCACGGGGAGTGTGGTGGTATATTTGTTACTCAAGCGGAGATTGATTGTACGGGAAGTCTCTAGAGGTCGTCGCCCTCTGAATATATTTATACTCCCCCGCCCCCTCTAAATTGCTTATTTACTTTTTGAAACTCAAATTTGGTTAATTTTGAGCCTAAATATAAAATAATACTCCCTCCGTCCCAAAGTATTTGGCCTATTTTTTGGTCAACTTTCTCAGAGCATATTTGACCATCAATAACTTTCATTACGGATATTAATGGTACATTAAAATTTGATATTTAGAAACTACGTACACATATGAGTCTAACAATATCTCACATGATGATATTAGAGTCTATATACTAATTGAAATTTATGATCAAACATGGTCTGAGAAAGTTGACAAAAAAATAGGTCAAATAATCTGGGACGGAGGGAGTATATAAGTAATAAATATATAATGGGAGATGTTGTTAGATTTGTCTTAACATCTTAATTTTTTATGCGACATTATTATATATTGTAACTAGAAATATTTACGGTCAAACATGCTGATTGAAGTCCGTAAAAAAGTAAATAAACAATTTAGAGTGTGACGGAGGGGTAGACATCCTTGAGAAAATGCATACAAATCCATCATCTTAAAGGAGATGTTAATGAAGATTCATGTGATTTTGTTAGTTTAGTTGGATTAAATATCCTGAATCAGAAGGCGGGAACATGATGCTCATAAACTGGTTACCAAAAACTGTGAAGAATCAGTGAGTCGAAGCCCACAACCTTTTATTTGTTATTATATACTCGATCCGTACTAGCAATCCAAAACGAATCATTCATTGATCCAACATCTGTCACTAGTTTGATCCACACTTGGAAAAAACTGAAAAGTTTGCATGGATGATAATACAGTAATTAGCAGTGTCGGTGAAAAGAAATGCAATATGTATTGAGGGGCCGGCCAACACACATATATACCATATGGTAATTAGTAGTGGAGTAAGTGTAAGTAATGGAAAAATGCTTGCTACTTAGATGGCTAGGGCTGTAAACTCATCTAATCATGTAGTATGTATAACAGTAATGCATGTAAACTACATAGGGTATGGAGAGTGGTTCCAGTTTTGAGGTGTTATTAAGATGACGATGATGGTGGTGGCTTGGGGTGGTCTGAATGGAAAACATGGATACCTTGCTAGTTGGCGGTGTGAATACCTTTGACATTGTTGACGTAGGGATCCAGAGAATGAGGAGAGGATGCAGGCGGGGAGGAGGAGGAGGACCACATGAGGTGGTTGGGGTAACTGGAGGGGGGGCTGGGCGGCCTCTTCTTAACGTTTAAAGCTGGCAATGGCATGCAGAGGTTGGTGTCGGTGTTAAAGGCATCGTCCAGGCTTTGCTGCAGCGATGATGATGACGATCCGTAGATGTTAAGGTCCTGGAGAGACGGGAAGCTAAGCTGCTGATGAGGCTTCACATTCACATTCACGTTGTAGGCGGCGGGGGCGTTCTCTCCCCCAAGTGTCTGGCAGGCTTTCTCCAGAATGCTCTGCATGTACTTTCCCTGCGCCTCTATCCTCAGCTGCAGGTGCCTCTGCACCTCCAGCTGCTCGTGCAGCCGTCTCTGCACTTCCATTTGCATCCTGTATCATCATCACCATCCCATTTCAAAACTTACAATCAAACTCTCTCTTACCACACTTAATTCAGATTATATCACCATATCACATACACATACATATACATATATAAATATATATATATATATAGAGAGAGAGAGGGGGGGGGAGATGGAGAGAAACCGACTCGTTCATGCTGCGCCCGATAATCCCGGAGGAGGAGGCAGAAGAATTGCGCTGGAGCTCAAGAGCTGAAGCTGCATGCATGCGAATCAATACCATCAGTATAACTCAAATGGTAAAGGTAGGTGTGTTCAAATGAATGAATGGATGAACGGAACAGACCCTCTTTGATAGGATGGTCGCTGAACTCCTTATGCGGCTGCTTTCCAAGCCTGAATTTCTGAGCACCCAGACACATGGAATGAGCAAGTGAAATTGTGATGCAGCATAGTATTAAGTGGAAAGAGATGTGTGGGAACCTGAAGATGGCTCTTGAGATGATAGAGAGTGAGGCCCTTGACTCCCATCACCCGCATGATCGTCTTCGGGGTCGCCTCTGCACACACATCCATCCATCATCTTAATGGGTACACAAACCTAGTAACTAGTACCCAGGGAGGGTGTATGTGTATGTAAAAGAAGGAAAGAGAGAAGACGTACTGTCGGGTCCTCCGAGCTGGGTGACGGCGTCGACGAAGCGCTCGTGCAGCTCGACGGTCCATCTGAGCCTGGGCTTGGGATCTGTGGTGAGGACGAGGCCGGAGTCTCCCTGAACGCACATGCCCCCCCGACTGCTCTCACCTGCTGTACTGTTCATCCCTTTCTTCGTCCCCAGCATATTCTCTTCCTCCTCGATCACTCAATCACCCGCTAAACCCAATCTCACAATGGAATACGAATAGGAATAGAATATTTGAGAAGAAATAAATGTGGCCTTCTCCAATAAGTATGGAGCCCTCCAAGCCCCAACCCGCCTCATTAATTAATACTGTACGCGGACCTCCTTTCTAAACTCTCCTTCAAAAATCCCCGCTTATTTTTTACTTTATACATTACATTTGCTAAATTACATACTCTCTCTGTCCCATTGTCAGCGATACACTTACCTTTTAGCAGTCAAACTTGGACTACATATTTAAATAAATATAAATGATAATATTGTATCATTTTACATCAAAAACATATACTTATATCATTTCTCTTTATTAAAATACTTAAATCTGGAATGTGAAGCTTTTGATATCGGGTTGCGTGCTGCTGACTGAAGGCTACCACCTCCAGCTCTTTTGTGGACTACAAGATTGTCCTAGTTTCCCATCTCTACTTCCTCTTTATCATCACCATTTTCCTTTTCCACTTATTTATAATCACAATCCTAAATATACACACATACATACATGCATTTATAATCAAACCCTAATAGTACAATCCCGTTGTCGACCACAATCAACCGTGAATGTTACATCCGTAATCCATTCTGTTCAGATTTTTTTATCGTTCTGATAAAATATGAAAGACTTTATTATGATACATTGATATCACATCAATGACACATCTCATCAATGATGATGGTTACAATCTATAGAGTTACAATAAACCAAAGTCTAGCTATAATATGATTCTAAGTGTATAAGAAAATTACCATCTATAACTGAGGAGAAAACTAATTCTCAACGTAAACGCGGTTGTTTTGGAGTGAAACATATGAATAGTATTTATTATTTTATAACGTGGTGTGGACCTTTAAATTGAAAATGGGGAGTACCAAAGTTGCATGGGAATTGGCATGGCAATCCTTATAAGTAATTAAAATGAATATGAGTGAATGGATAGGATAGGCAATGTAAAATAATAAGCGACACAAAATTAAAGTTTTAAAGTTGCATGCCTTGTATTCACTACTCCCAAACTTCCAAAATCGAATAGATGCTTTCTTCTTTCTCAATCAAACCTAAGATTCTCCCCCCACGCAACTTTAACCCTTCGTTTTTCCCGATCTATACATACATATTTCCTTAACTCTATGTATATGGCTTCAACCATTCTTAAAATTAATTAAGGTTTTCTTTTCTTTTATATTGAAAAGAAAAGATGACCAGGAAAGTATAATCATTTCAGATTAAGATTTAGAATTTTACACTGACCTGACTTGAACAATTTAATGTACATATTTTCTAAGAAAAAGTCATACACAAGGAAGATTTTTTTTAAAATTAAATAATTTCGACTTGGTTGTGGTTTAAAAAAAAGAAGAAGTGCGATTGTGCATATTAGTTGTAATCATGTACTTGGTACTTTATAAAAAGAGGGGGGGAATTTAAAATAAAAGCAAAAGGCGGAAAGAAGAAATAATAAAAACTTCCCACAAAATTGTTTCAAATCTAATAAACGGAAATAGTAATGGGCATGAAAGAACAGCAAATCTGTTGGCTGAAATTTGCCTCTTTCGTAATTAATAATATAACTGCATGTAGGAGCTGTTAAGTTGTGTGTTCAAACAATTAATCCAAAAAGAAAAGGCACATTCAACTCATAAAAAGTGAAGGCTTAACTTTAGTTGAGTTGCGCTACTCATATTATAATAATAAACTTCGTGTTTGGAGTTCAGTTAGCAGAAAATTTAACCTAAATTTGGATTGGATGAAGAGGCTCAAGTGGAAGGGGGCTATTTGCTTGAAATCTAAGCATCCACTGTTTGCTTTATACTCGAATTTATTCTCATTCTTCCATATATTCCATTTTGCTTCCATCTTTTTTATATTTCTCTACCTTTTTATTTAGAGTTATGTGATAAAAATAACCCTAAATTTAGGCTGAAAATGTCAATATAACCATGCAATCTCATAAAGTGCCAAAATAACCTTTGACTCCACTGATTTTTTTAGTCAACAGTTGTTTGGCCGGATACTAGTGAAAAGACAATTTTCCACTTGAATAAAAAAAAGTAAAAAAAGAAGAGAAAGGCGAAAAACCTCCCCCGTTTTATTCTTCCCAAGGCAGCTTCCCCCCTTTTCTTTCTTCCCCCCGTTTGATAAGTCTGACGAAACTCTGACGAATAGAGCACTGCGTGAGTGGTGGCCGGTGGAGAAAGGTTTGGAGACGGTGAGCGACGAAGGGTGGCTATGGGATAGCTGGGGTTTCCAACGATCAACAGAGCATGACGGGAGTGGTGGCCGACGGCTATGGGGTGGTGGCGAGCGACGGAGAAAGGTTTGGAGAATGCGAGCGAAAGAGGGTTACTATAGGTGGCTAGGGTTTCTAATGGTCCGATGACGGTGAGGGAATGGGAGAGGGAGGAAGAGGGTAGCAGGGTGGCTGTGGGGTGATTGCTCAAGGGTGGTGGCAGCGGGTGCGTAGAAATTTGAGGTGGTGGCAGCGGGGGAGGGATGTCAACAGTCCGACAATTGCGGTATTGAGGCATACTCCGACGAAGATTTAGATGTTCAATTTCACAGAATCCGCCACTTCCATTTCGCATTTTGTTTAATCAGATGTTGAGACCATGTTTCTATGTTCATAATCAGACCCTAACGATCGGCAGCGGCGGACGGGCATGACGATGGTGAGTAGGAATTTGAGGTGGTGGCAGCGGGAAGGACGGGGAAGGGGGGGGGGTGGCGGTCGGCGGTGTGTGAGGATGTGGTGAAATGGAAAAGAAATATTCATCAGTGGCGGTGGCGCGAGCGTTGGAGGAAGTTTCTGGCGGCAGAGCAGCTATGGTCCCGGTGGAGCAGCGGCAATGAAGAAGAAGAAGATCAAGAGTATTTTAGGTATCAATTTTTCAGCATCTTGGTCAAGATATGTCATTTCATTTCTTGTCATTGCTAGAATTTCATAGGTCAACGCCGGAATTAAGAAGTTTGGCTATGATGACACTTTTTTTAATAAAAAAAGTTAGGATTAGATTTACACATATAATAATTAGTTCGGGTTAAATTGATAGTTTCTCAGATTGCAGAGTTGTATTAACACTTACAATCAAAATTTAGGATTATAAATGTATTTTACCCAAATTTATAATTAAAATACCCACCATTATTCATGCTAGTAATTGAATTCTCAAGTTGTGATCAATTCCCAATATTTAAAACACCACAATTCAAATTTTACATTTCCGTGTTCCAACTTCCAACATGACTTGAGCTCACATGTTAAAATCAAAAGGCCTATCATATTTTAGGAAGAATTAAAAGCATTTAGCATCCTAAATTATAACTGATTGATTTTTTAATGGGTAGTATATGTATGATCTGTAAATGTTGGGCTAATTGTCGAGCCCATCATCATCATCATTACTGCAAAAGGAGAATCAGATTCTGGGTGCTTTGGGATTGGGACCATTTCCTTCTTTATTCCACTTCACTTATTCTTCCTCAAAACCATTTTTCTATAAACACAAGCCCAAACCATTCTTCAACTCAAAACTCACAGCTCAAAACACTGCACAGGAGATGTTCATAAGTTTCAAACTAATGCACCTCAAAACATACAAAAACTAAGGATGTCGCCTCGGAAATCTGCTCACAGCCATCACTACCACTCATATATTTCTTGGATCCGACTGACCTTAGCTCAGGTTCCCCATACACACATACTTAATCTGCACAGAATACAAGTGGCACGACAATGATCATAACCTGAACCTCGTACAATATATTTACACCACTAAGTATTGAAACTGCTGACATACCTCCAGATACTCATCCATTCCATACTTTGAACCTTCGCGCCCAAGCCCTGACTGTTTCATTCCTCCAAATGGAGCCACCTGACCAGACACATGTTATTCAAATGGATTTAGTATTTCTGGACACTCCTTCTTCACAATTCACTAGTTACACACAGAGAGGGAAACAAAAATCCCACCTCGGTTGAAACAAGCCCTTCATTCACCCCAACTATGCCGTACTCAAGACCTTCAGAGACTCTCCAAGAACGTTGGACGCTGCTTGTAAATATGTAGGCAGCCAAACCTTCAAACACAAGCGTGGTAATAACACACTTAATATTTAATTTTAAAACAATTAAAAATGCAATAGCAGTTCCCACTTTTCCCTAGGTGACCCGCACTCGCAACTTCTTGGTTATAAGTGAAGCATCCAACTACTACACTACGCTGCACTTCATTGTCACACATAATACCCAATTCGTATCATTCAAAATTCAAAGAAGTGCCTTAACCAAAATTTCTCAGCTTCATAAATTATATATTGCACATATAAGTGTCTTTACCAAACTACGGACAATGCTACAAATAGTTCCAAAATTTTCCAGTTTCCATGAAGACAATACCTGCATTTGTGTCATTAGCCATGTCGATGGCTTCTTCCTCGGTTTTAAATTTCAAAAGTGGCGCGACAGGTCCAAATACTTCCTCCCTAACAATAAGCCCAAGATTTCAGTAATGGAAGTGGCAATTGAATATTAGAGATAAGAATTTCATCGAACCTTGAAATGAGCATCTCATTTTTCACATCAGTAATCACAGTAGGTTCATAAAAGGTCATCCCAAGGCTATGCCTCTTGCCTCCAAGAAGAACTTTAGCTCCCTAGAAAGCAGCAAAGCACCCAAACAATTAGTTCATCACGTACGAGGTATCAACCATCAACAAAAAATATATGTGTGCATTAAAGAGAAAACTAAAATGTAGACGCCCAAACAATATTGCAAACAGACACCGCTATAAATTAAAATGATGCCTGCTGTCGGGACTTAAAGATTTTTTATAAACCACAGACACGATAGACAAACCTTTGAGATAGCGTCTTGAATTAGTGATTCAACCTGCAAGTAATTCCAGGAAGGTTCAGCTGATAAGATTTAACATTTCATTTTACAGAGCCTTATAGAAACTGGACCTAGTAAGCACAAACTGACCTTCTGAACAGCAGCTTCATTGATTAGAGGGCCCTGAAAAAGAGTAATAAACCAGTATTGAGTCCAATCTTTCCTACCTCGGATATATGTAGAAAATTTTATATGCCATTATAAGGAGAACCCAATCAGAAATTATTAAGAAATTTTAAAACGTGCCAGGTAAAAAAATGGTATAAATTATGTTAGGATCTAATGAAAACATATACAGAAGGCCGAAAAAAAATCACTTGAAATCATTATCAATGTACACAGCAGTCACCTGTGCCACTCCTTCACTAAAGCCACTTCCAACTTTCATATCTTGGACAGCCTTTGAAAATGCATCCGCAAACTTGCTATAGATACCTGTAAACAAAGAAGAGACCATAGAAATATTAGAATGCCACGAGAAACAAAGTAGGCATTTTTATAAGGAAAATAGAGCAAAAGTTTATAATCTGAGAAGCCTCATGTCCCTATACTCTACCCACTTAATAAATTCCAGTTCCAAAAAAATGTGAATCACTTTTATAGCACACCAGCAATACACACTAAACATCAATTTCAGTTGTTGTCTTTACAAAAGGCAAGCGAGCTCTCATGTTATATGAGCTTTTAAAAAATACTTGGAGAATTTTCCAGTATGTAAAAGTTGTCCCACCCTTTCACACGACAGGAATACAAGGTGAAACGAAAGTAAAAGCACCAGTCATTTCTTTTACAAAAAATGAATAAACGTGCAAAATCACCCCTACCTTCTTGCACAAGTATTCTATTTGCACAAACACATGTTTGTCCACTATTGCGGAACTTAGTAGCTAACTGCAAAAGAAGAAAAAAGAGAGAGGAGAAATGGCATCAAAGCAAGCTTCAAATGGAACGTTGAAGTAGCAAACCACAAAACAGTATTCATGCTTCAAATGGAACATGTCTATTTGAGCATTTTGACACTACAACGTAATACATCTCCACATGCAACAACGTGGCCTGAGTATTTTTCATATCTACCTTCATACGGTCAAAGTTAAAATTTTCCTCAACCTCAATGTACAGCCCAAATAAAACTCAAAAAGTTGATCTAAAATATTCTTTTTGTATTCAGAACAAATGGATGCTGAGTAAATACTTACAGCCCCTTTCAGAGCCACATCAAGATCTGCATCATCAAAAACTATGCAAGGTGCATTGCCTCCAAGTTCAAGGGACACCTGACCAAATAATATTAGATGGTAAGCAAAAGGATTCGAAATCTATGCTCAGCCCCCTCCAGATCTCAAAGCATACCTTTTTAACAGTCCCAGCACAACCAGCCATTAGTTTTTTTCCCACAGCTGTTGAACCCGTAAACGTAATCTTCCTCACCTGATGTCATGGAAATTGATGAGCTCATGCTTCGTGAATAGTTAAACTACAACATAATGTGAAAGTATAATTTGGTAGACAAGCCACTGAACCTTGGGGCTATTAACTAAAGCTTCTCCAATATCAGGAGCATTTCCCATTACTACATTCAGCCCTCCCTGCAATGACAAAAGAAATTGCAAATTTAAAAGTAGAAATCTTGTATTAATTCAGATGCTACCAAGACAAGCAATGCGACCTTTAGCTCATATAAGGTAGATCCTACCAGTATATCTATGATTGAAAACATATCACATTACCGGTGGTATTCCAGCTTCAATGGAGAGTTGGGCCGCTGCTAAAGCAGTTAGAGGTGTGAGCTCAGAGGGTTTGATAACGACTGTGCACCCACAGGCAAGAGCAGGGCCAACCTATTCAGATGATTGTCCTTATTAGTAGCAACTCACTGACTTGTCATTGATGTTCAAAATCATAAAAATGTAAGGAAGAGATGGAAATAAAGAATTATTTAAAGACTCACCTTTCTGGTTATCATAGCCAATGGGAAATTCCAGGGTGTTATGGCACCAACAACACCAATAGGCTGCAATCAATAGCCAAAATCAACACATCCATGATGATGCAGCGGACACAGTGGATATCAGTTATGTAAGTAGCAAACAGCACAATCTAGTCAAAGAAGGTGAGTGGAAAACACTACTCAACATTTCAGACATAACAGTTTTCTGTGAATTTGATAAACTAATTCCAGCTGAATCAAAGTAGCAGAAGATGGATGGATGTTACCTGCTTTAAAACAAACAAGCGGCGATCGGGTAAGGGAGATGGAATGATATCCCCATAGATACGTTTAGCTTCTTCGGCTGCAAACTCAATGAAGCCAGCCCCGTAGGTGACCTGCAAAGGTGCACGAGTGCATAAATACTGCCACAAAAATAGAGTAGACACAAGGGGAAGTGATAATTACCTCACCAATGGCCTCCTTTAAAGGTTTTCCTTGCTCGAGTGTTATAAGCTGCCCAAGCTCCTCCTTGTGAGCTATTAGTAAATCATACCTGAGATGCAAGACACAAAATGAGTTAGTGTGGCCGTGGAAGGAATGCAAAGTAGAAAGAAAAAGGGGGCATACCATTTCCTTAATTTGGCGCTCCGATCAGCAGCAGTGAGCTTCTTCCAGGCTTACCAATCCCAAGAGAGAAAAGCGGGTAAGGTAAACAGAAATAAAGACAACAAGTTTTGATGGATGTGGGAACTCACAAGCAAATGCATCGGAAGCAGAAGAGATGGCATCATTAGTCTCCTTCGCCCCCATGCATGCAACATTCGCAATGACTTGTCCAGTAGCAGGATTGAGGACCTGCCGGTGCCAAATGCCATTAAACAGCATTAAAAATGAAATCTTGTCGCAGCAGCAATAAATTACCTCAAAAGTTTTGGCATCGCGAGCATGTGTCCAGCTTCCCCCGACGAGGCCCTTAGTTTGCAGGAATCCGGAGCTGCTGAGACGACCCAAAATGGTTTGGCCTTCCATGTGGATCTGGGATTCGACAATCGGAATTGATCAAACTGTTGGCAGAAAGACAAGACAAAAGGAGGAGGAGAAGAAGGGATACCTGGCGGATAAAGGATGAAGCGGTAGGGATGCGGGCGGGCGGAATAATTCTGGAGGCTATGACACGTGTCAGTCCCATGATTCAAATCACTGCTCTCTATTCTCTTCTTTCTCAGGAGTGCCTATCTTCCTCCTCACGTACTCCGCCGTCAACTGGAACGGAGGTCAATCTCCCGGCGACTTTGTGCCAAACCAGTAAAATAACCTTGCCAATAAGCCCAACTCTGTTTTTCTGTTGGATCAGGCCTAGCCCATAAACTAAGGGGAGCAAGTGGAACGACGTCGTCTTGGAGGCCCAATCGTCTCCGACAAGCGCTGCCGGAGTGTCTCATTCTAGGCGTAAGACATTTCTTACTTTCTGCGACGCAACATGGCGGCAGAGGATTGGCCGGCCAAGGATCACGTCGACTGGAAATCCAGCCCCGTCGTTCCTCTCAACAAATCTGCAGAGTATCCTCTCTCACTGGTCATTTTCTAAGTTCTCACTCCCTTTTACTTTGGTCCACAGTTCAACAGAGGAAGTGATGGCTCTTTGAAGCCTTTGCCTGCAAAGCACGTGAATGGGTTTTGAGAGATTAACTTCCATTCTCCAGAAAAGGATGAGCAATTACGATACTGATGTTTTCATGCCAATATTTGAGGCCATGTACAACTTGGTTTGGTTCGTCTCTTGTTATCTGTGTTCAATCTATGCCAAATCTTCAGTTAACGCCTTGTATTCCTCTTTTTTTGATCTCGTATTGTCATAGGCCACTGGAGCTAGACCATACTCTGGTAAAGTTGAAGCTGATGATGTGGATAATATAGATATGGCATACAGGGTTGTTGTGGACCACACTTTCGTTTGCCATTGCCGATGGCTCTTGTCCAGATGAAGTGAAGGAACCTAATTTTGGGATAGTGTTGTCCATTCAAATGCTTACTTTGCATTCACGACTGTTGAGCAGTGTGATAATATGAATGTGTTACAGCCTTTAAGTTGTGTGGTTGGTCTCTGATTGGCATCTGAGTCTTTAATCGTCATATGAATTGCTTAGCTATCAATTAATGTGGTCAATTCTGAATCTGAGCCCAAGTGTTGTAATCACCATAGCACGATATAAAATAGAAAAGGATGTTTAATATCTACCATGTAGGTATAGTTATTTGATACAGCTATGACGTAGGCTGCCTGGATTTTTTTTTGGATGGACCGTTCAGACTTTCTAGAGATTCCTTTTTACAAAAATATAATAGTTATATGCAGAACTTACATATACTTTTTTGGTTGTTCCCCTTGATATACAAGTTCAAAATGTGAATACAACAAGCAGTTTGTATGCGCGATCGAGCTGACTTTCTTGGTTATTCCCCTTGAGAACTTACATTTAACATTCTCTTGTGGCTTCATTAACTGATTTGGTTTTATCTAAAGTTTTTTGTTAGTTGGGAGTCTTGGGACTAGTCAGTTAATAATTATCTTCATATCTGTGTGTTTCAACTTAATGCTCCTAATTCTTAGGTAATGTTGGCCGCGAGTATGTGTTGAGACGCATCCTTCGCCGTGCTGTCCGTTATGGCACCGAAGTCCTGAAAGCAAAGCAAGGCTTTTTCTGTGGGTGGGAATGATATACTTCAATAATATTTGTTTTTAATTTCATGCATAATTCCGATTTCACATAGTACTCAATCTTTAATTTTCCTACTGCTGTTTGTGTATTGCTTTCATGTAAGTTTAAGCAATTAACTTCAAGATTATGATTTTTTTTATGTTGAATGCAGTTTGGTCAAGGTGGTTATTGAGGTAATGGGTGGTGTTTTCCCGGAGCTTCAGCACAATGAAGTTCACATTAGCAATGTAATTGCTGCTGAAGAAGAGAGTTTTGGCAAGACATTGATTCACGTAAGTACGAGAACTGTCGTGTTGTGTGTGCAATTAATATATTTGACTTCTGATATAATCTTGTGGACACACTCTCGCAGTGATAATTTTGTTAATTGTTTTCTTTGTTTCTCCATTGTTTATAGCACTTCAATTCCTTCTCCATACTAATTGTTAGCCTTTTATCCTCCAGGCTTATATAAAATTCATAAATTTACCTGTTCAATACCTTTTTTACTCTCCTCAGTTTTACCATGACATAGGTTGCCCCCCTTCTCTCCAGGCTTATAGTTCACATTTTTGACATTATGTCTACTATTGATTGGGTATGTACCACAATTTAGTAATATTAGCTATCTGCAGGGAATTGAAAAGTTCAAGAAGGCTGCTCAAGATGTTAAAGGAAATGTATTTAGTAGGAAGGCAAGTAATGCTTCCCCCCTCCCTCCTGTCTTTCCTTGCTAATATTGCATTTTGTATATTTTCTATTGTGATGTTTATTACCAAGTGCTTCTTTCAATATAAGGTTTTATAATCCTCTAACTCTTAATCACTTCCTACGCGAATTTGCCTTGTTCTGTGAAACTTGAGGTCTTGGTCTCTGTCTACCCATTTTCATCTCTGTTTAAAAATCTCTCGTCCCTTTTTCTTTTGATATATAAGTATTGTCTTCTAAGTTCTAACCTTTGGTATTTGTTTGAAAGGGTCGTAAATATTTCTTTATCTCGTATCTTTCATTTTCCTTTTGTTCTTGTGATTGCAGGATGCTTTTCTGCTCTGGGATACTAATGGATTTCCATTGGATCTTACTCAGGTGAATTGCATCTAATTTCCATCCATTATGTGTAGAGTTATTCTGTGTGTGTTACTTAGCTGTTTCATGATCTGAATTTCTAATTCTTGGTAATATAGCTGATGGCAGAGGAAAGTAAGTTGGTGGTTGATGTTAATGGCTTCAATGTTGCCATGAATGAGGCAGGGGAAAGATCAAGAAGTGCACAGAATAAGGTCTTACCTTCATCACATTATCCTTTTACATGAGAGTTGCATTGTTGTTTTAGAGAGGAATGACTACAATGGAATATAGAAGTGTACACGGTTAAATTTTCTCAACAACTTTGGGAAAAATTTCACTTGATATGACTATTGCTCTTTTAATAGTGATGTGTTTCTATACAGACAGGAGCTATTGGTATTGCATTGGATGCTGATGCTACCTCAGCTCTATGCAATAAAGGAGTTGATTCAACAGATGACTCGTTTAAGTTTACATGGTTTAAGGTGTGTTCTCAGTGACTCGTATCCGTTTCTTGGATGGAAACTAGTCATCTTTATGGCATTGGAAGAGGCAGAAGTAGCTTCATGTGATGGAAAGTCATACTGCATTGTCCGTGTCAATGTTGGTGCGGATACCACTGCAATTCGCGAAGCAGTTGTTAAAGTCACAGAGCGGGAGGTTTGTTTGTAATGCTGTGAAGTTGTTGTAGGGTTTGTTGATATCCTGGACGGGAATGTGGTATGTCAGGGATTGGCAATTATGGTGATTTGTAAAGACGAGAGTGGGAACAAGGTGGTGGTGTGTGCGGGGGTTCCAGAGAAGAAGAGTGAGTACAAGGAATTCAACATCAAGGAGCGGTTGGTTAACTGCAGTCCTGAATCTGTTGAGCGGAAAAGGGAGTCTTGTTGATGAATCATGATTGTTGTTGGAAATGGAAAGTGAAGTTTGTTGTTGCTTTGACATTGCAGGGATCCCAGCCATGGATGCTGCAGCTGCTTTTGCCAAACTTAGGTTGCACTGGTGACAGATTGCAGATTGCTTCTTTTGACTACAACTTTACCATACAATTACAGATTGCTTCATTTTCACTCTTTTTTTAAAAATAAACTTCTAGAGCAATGAAATGTTTTACTTAATTTATGAGTTTTCAGGAATCCAATCCTCTGTAGGATTACTAACTGCTATGGATTGTTCGTCTTCTATAACTGAAAACCAGAATCGTTCAATAAGTGGCGCCCCTGGTGCAATTTGAAGATGTCATTTTTCTTCTGATCATCAGAATAAGAAAATGAAGGTGTAATCAATGTTCATGGAATGGAACCAATATCGAACATTCCCCCCAATGAATCGGTATGATCGTAAATCCTATTAAATCATTTTTCAAAACAATTTTTGTACCAAAAGAGAAATTGAACAAGGGGAGTAATGTTTTTAAAACCTCTGTCTAATAATACATACTTCCTATTTTTCAAAACTAATTTTGTACCAAAAGAGAAATTGAACAAAGGGAGTACTCCCTCCGTCCCAGGTTAAATTGCCTACTTCACTTTATGTCACTATTCAGTGTCTAACTTTGACCACATATTTGAATAGATATATAAATAATAATATTATCATATATGATATTGTTCAATTCGTCGTAACAAGT
This sequence comes from Rubia peregrina, assembly GCA_032355705.1. Lineage (NCBI taxonomy): Eukaryota > Viridiplantae > Streptophyta > Magnoliopsida > Gentianales > Rubiaceae > Rubia > Rubia peregrina. The sequence goes on along the minus strand of JAULKK010000011.1, from coordinate 10,606,135 downwards.
AGTTTTCAAATATTAACTTTTTATTTACCGTTATTATACGTAAGTAAAGATATTAACGGTCAAACATGTTTCTCGAATAGCATAATAATGATTGCTTTGTAATTTAAGGTGGGACGGAGGGAGTAATGTTTTTAAAACCTCTGTCTAATAATACATACTTCCTATCTCACTTATCTTATTTTGTGTCCATTTATTAGTGTTTTAATTTCATTCTTGATACAAGTTTTGAATGTGAAAAATATAGATGAAGTAACTTTTAGTCCATAAATCACTTTTATTCTATTTCAACGACTTTAAAAATAAATAAAAAACATTTTTTGTGGTGAGACAGATATAAAGGAACGGATGTAGTAGATAATTTTATAAAATGACAAAGTTTTGGGAATGACGGGATTAATTAGAATTATATAAAGGTATAAAAAGGAAAGTGCAAAAGTGACCCTATAAGATTGAGAAAGTGCATGATTGACCTTGTAAAATCTGAAATATGAAAGTACAGAAATAACCCTAACTTTTAGTCAAAATGTGCAGTTTTACCCATTTGGCCGATTTTCGGCATTTGACCGATGTAATTCCGGCGCTGACTAATAATGAAAAGACAGAAATACCCATCTCTTAATTAAAACCCTAAACTAAAAGTAGAATGACCATTATACCCTAAGCTTCTTCTTCAACCCTAAACCCTAAGCTGCTTCTCAAACTACAAACACCCTACATCACCGCCACCGAACGCCGCCGATTCAAATAAAAAAATTCCAAGCAACCATTAAACAATCAAAAACTGAACAAGAATCAAATTCAAACTTCAATCCAATCAGCCAAGAACAATCACAGTGTGGCATAAAAACAACGACCATTAAAAAGCCACCTGCAGGCACAACCACCTTTTCCCGGTCGAGCACCACCCCTGGCCGGTCGAGCACCGTAGCCACCCCTTTCACCGGTGCTTCCTCTCCCCGCCGCCACCACCTCTCCCACTGCTCCCTACCTTGCACCACCACCTTCTAGTAGGGGTGTTCATCGGTCCAAAATCAGACTGGAATCAAGAAAAAGCTTTGATCGAGGACCGGACCGGTTAGTGATTTTTGGGACCTGGACCGGACCAGAATTATTCTGGTTTTGGACTAGTAAGGATCGGCTGGACCGGATTTTAGCAAACTTTATTCTTTTATTTTAAAAAATTGATGTTGGAAAATTTTTATTTAAATTTTTTATTTTAAAAGATAGTAAACTATAATTTATTAGAATAAGATTTTCCTCGAAATATGAAAGAATACAAGCCCAACGAAAATATATCTAAACTAGTACATAAACTTATTATAAATACATAAATATATATTTAAAAGTAAGTTATCGATCCATCCGGCCCACACCATACCGGAACCCAAAATCCTAAAAACTCTTGGACCGGGGATCGAACCGGAATTCTATATATCCGATTCCGGTCTTTGTATTCCGGTCTGGTTCGATTCGATCCATTTTACCGGTCCCCTACCGCTAGCTCCTCCCGGTGTCGATCTGCCACCACCACCTCTCCCCACTACTCACTAGCTCGATCCGCCACCATCTCCTAGCCTTAACTCCTCCCGACATTGATCCACCACCACCACCCCACCACCAAACCCTAGTTCCACAACCACCTCTCCCCGCTACTCCCTAGCTCGATCCGCCACCACCTCCTAGCCCTAGCTCCTCTCGGCGTCGATCCGCTCGATCCAGAACCCGTCGCCCCACGCGCCCCCCTAGCTCTTCCAGGCATCGATCCGCTCGATCCAAAATCGGTCGTCAAGTGCCTCCACGGTTGCATTATGGTGCCGAAGAAGATAAAATGAGAGAAAAAGATGAGCTATGGTGGGCCGAGAGAAAAGGATGCGGTGGTCGGGACTGGGGCTGAGAGAAAAGGAGAGAAAAGATGAGAAAACATGGAAAAATATGAGACTCTGGAGGCTATTAATGTCTTTTCTAATTATATATTTTTGAACCTTTTAATCCAGGGGTATAATGGTCATTTCATATATTTTCGGACAATTTGTTTCTTGACATTTTGGTCAACAAAATTTAGGGTTATTTATGCACTTTCAGATTTTACAAAACCATTTATGCACTTTCGACCAAACACATGGGGTTAAAAACGCTCATTTCTCTAAAAAAATTAGTTGCAATATTTAAACTTACTATGCAACATCTAATAGTTATAAAATTATAACCTGAATAATGCAATCAGAAAAGTTTATTTTAATTTCTTCAAATTTACAGTTTTAATCTTGGTATTTCCATAATTTATCATAAAGAGCGTGTTGAGATACTGACTCTTATAAAAGCATATAAACTCAAATAGATAAATATATTGTTATAATAGAAAGCAGCTTACATGGTAACCGTAGAATTTTATAACTCTAATTTCTGAATTGGTGTGTTGAACAGACAAGGAGGACCGAGTTGAAGGAACACGCAGTGTGGGAAAAGGAAGAAATAGAGAATTTTAATGGGGAAATAGAGAATTTTAATGGGAAAATAGGAAAGAAGAGAGGAAGAGAAGTCAAAGTCAAAGTAAGACTGATACAATTACAATGGCGGACTTATTCTAAATTCTGGTACTACTATTATTAATAAGCTCACCCTCCTTCCTACGCCTGCACCCTTCGTCAACCTGTACATTGTAAATTCCAAAGTTTCAACGCCTCCCAACTTGGAAATTGATCTGAGATATGAGCTCTAATCTCCCCTCATCCAGTGCCGGAGCTCGCGGATCCGCCGCCGATCCTGCCACCGCCGCCACCCGTAACTCCAAGCGCCCCAAGTGTATGCCTTCACCCCTCTTCCGATTCTTTGCTTCTTTTTGTTATTTCTCTTGTTTTGGGCTCTTGGATTCACTAAAGGCTTTTGCTTGGGAGGAATTTCGTGATTTTTTTGCTTCAAAAATCCTTTATAGTCAATCATCAATTTCTCAAGACAACTAAAAGTCTTTGCTTTTCTTATTGGGGTTTAGATTCAAGGTTCACACAACAAGAACTCCCAGCTTGCAAACCCATCCTCACACCCAAATGGGTAAGCACTTGTACGTTGCTGTGCGGTTTCTAACATTTGTCTGCTCATACAACTGACCTTTCTGCCTCTTGCAGGTTATATCAGCATTCATGCTTGTCACACTTGTATTCATTCCAATAGGCATTGCTTCCTTGTTTGCCTCCCGCGATGTATGCTTCCCCTTGTCATTTGTGGCATCCGTTACAACCCCAAGTGCTAGCAACTAATCATTTTCCCCTTTCTGACTCCAGGTTGTTGAAATTGTTGATCGGTATGACACTGTGTGCATACCGCAGGAGTCCAGGAATGATAAAGTTGGTTATATTCAAACCCCTGGAGATAAACCGTGCACCAGAACTCTTAATGTATATCCTGGTTTCTACCACCCTCTTTACTTGGATTTTCTGCTTTTCTCCGTGTGTAGTGATTGCCATGCTTTCTTTTTCTCTAAAAGAGAAAGAGATTGGAAGAAACATGGATTCACTAGTCTTACTTACACAAGCTTTGTATCAGGTGACGAAGAAAATGAATTCCCCAATTTATGTGTATTACCAGCTGGACAACTACTACCAGAATCATCGCAGGTACTTGTCACTTGGTGTTATGTGATTGTCTTTTTGATCTGGAGTTTAATCAGTGTCTTCTGTATGAATATAGTAGGTGTCTGTGGAGGAGTCCTGTCTTCTTTTTAATTATAGTTGAATACCCCAGTATGGCTCCTATTATAGTTCCAGCAGTTTCACAAGTTAGGCTTTACCTGACTTACCATTTTTTACTTCTATTTGTATAGGTATGTGAAGAGCAGAAGTGACCAGCAGTTGAGAGATAGTAAAAGCGCTGATGATACAAGTTCCTGTAAACCCGAAGCTGAAGCAAATAATAATTCTATCGTGCCTTGTGGCCTTATCGCTTGGAGTATGTTTAATGACACTTATAGTTTCTCACGCCAGAACAAGAGTTTGACTGTAAACAAGAAAGGAATTGCATGGAAGAGTGACGTCGATCATAAATTTGGCAAAGATGTCTTCCCAAAGAACTTCCAGAAAGGGGAATTTATAGGAGGTGCAAGTCTTGATGAAAATGTATCAGTAAGTATCTACCTCCATCTTATTCCTTAAGTAGCTAAATAACGAGATTAAAATGTAAGAACTCATTATTAGATTCCTACTGTGATTGCTGTTTGGCTCTTTATGTATTCATGCATGGGTAAAACTCTTTGTTGTATTCAACCTCGTGTTTTCTTCTGCATTTTGTGTGATTACATTTTGGACAGGAGCTTATAAATATCTCTGAATTGACTCCATGAAACAGTTGAATAAGCAGGAAGACCTGATTGTATGGATGCGTACTGCAGCTCTTCCCACCTTTAGGAAATTGTATGGCAAAATAGAGGACGATCTTGAAGAAGGTGACGTTGTCACTGTAAATTTGCAGAACCATTACAACACCTACAGTTTCAATGGGAAGAAGAAGCTTGTGCTTTCTACAACTAGCTGGCTCGGTGGAAAGAATGACTTTCTTGGCATTGCGTACCTTACTGTTGGTGGGCTCTGCTTCTTTTTGGCAATTGTTTTCACTATTATATATCTAGTCAAGCCAAGGTATGATTGATATCTCTACTATTGTTGTTATGATGCTGAATATTGCATGCTCTGAGAACTCAAGTTGGTACGTTTCTCCTTTGACTCAGGCGGCTTGGTGATCCATCTTATCTGTCCTGGAACCGGAATCCAGGAGGGCATTGATGAACTTTTGTGGGGGAATGGGTTGAGGATTTCCCTGTGGCACCCGGGCGTAGGGGTTTACATTTGTATTTGGGAGCTGCTTGTATAAAATACACTTATTTATGATTCTTTGGAACTCTTAATTCTGTAATATGTGCGTGTTTAACTTTTCTTGTATTGCTGTAGTTGTAAACATTCATTACTACATGCTTAGAGAACATTTTGATATTCATATCTCGTGCGATGCAATTTGCTGGCCTTTGGTTTTAACTGCATTGATGCCATATCATGGTAGAAAGAGAAGGGAAAACAGGATTGCCTTCTTTACATGGAACATAACAAAACGGTCGTGTAACTAGGGCCTCTGTCCTAACACTGAATCAGTTGATTTGGTCACTGCACTCTCAACAAAACGTTAGAAAGGTACTCTCCCTCTGGATATGCCGGATCAATGGGATGGTCACACGCTGCCCCTGCCTGGCGTACGACTGTAATTTTCTTTCCAGCCTTTGTAGCAGCACCCTGAAGAACTCGAAGAAAGGTCCCACTCTGGGTCATGGCTCCAGAACATGAGCAAGTCATAAGCAAACCATTCTTCTTTGTTAGTTGCATAGCCAAAGAATTCAAATTTCTATACATTCCAGATGCATTTTGCAGAACCTGCATCAGTTACTACAATCAGTTCCTACAATCAGTTCCATGTGTATGAATCCTTTGGCCATGCTCAGTTCCCTATTAAGCATGGAAAATCATACCGGGCATGACAAATTACCTTCCTACGAGGTGCCAACTTCGGGGGATCCAAGATCACTATATCCCAGGAATCACCTCTGCATAACGCAGCCTTCATAAATTCTGTTGCATCTTGCTTGAGAAATGATATCCTCCCGGGATCCATGCCATTTAGATTTATGTTTTTGTTCGCAAGTTCCAGTGCAGGCAAGGATGTATCAACACCTTCCACACACACAAAAAAAAGAAGGGTAATGATCAGCACACTAATTCAAATCCAAATAGACCTAAACACCAAAACTCTTGGAGGGAGAAGAGCACCAGTGACAATCCGAGCACCACCATGAGCTGCATTCAGAGCAAAACCTCCAGTATAGCAACATATATCAAGGATGTCTTTACCCTCAGAAATTGCTGACAAGAACTGACGGCTTTCGCGCTGATCTGCATAAAAGCCCGTCTTTTGTCCATCCAAGGATATTAAATAAGATACTCCATTCTCTAAAACCTGCCAAACATAATTAATATCAGCAAATAATTCTAAATGTAAAATACTTTATCAAATAAATATTGAAATAAAGTGCAGGGAGTAGAGTTTACCTTGACCTTCTCAGGAATTACAGCAGGACCTCCTTCTGTTGAATCTGTTAAGTCTAATCCTTCTTCCTTCAAAATCTCTACTGATGACCGCCAACTTATGTGGTTAACTTTAGTTAAATTACTGATGCAGGCCTTTATCTGTTCCTTGTACTTCTCAACCCAAGCAGCCGAAGAAGCTACAACAGCTAGATCTCCAAAAATATCGACAATAAGGCCTGACAACCTGTTGAAATGAGGAGAAAACTAGAATGGTTTTCTACCTGCCACATGCTGGAAATGTAAGTCTGCAAATGAATGGTATCCAAAAGTGTAGCAACCAGTACCTATCCCCTTCGCTGTTGACAAGACGGTAGGCATTTGTATGAGCTGATGGAAGCAGTAAGCTCCGTCTCAACTGCAGAGCAGCATCAATTCTCGTCTCAAGCAGTCTCTCCACGTTCAATGCACAAGAGGGATCCCTGCATTATCTTAGCAATATCAGTAAGGACACAAACAGAAGCCACCAGAATCAAGAAACGAAGGCGATGATACCTTGATGCTTCTTCCTCTAGCTGCATGAGGCGAACGCAAAACATGGAAACGGGGTTATAGAATCCCCAAGCAATCGGTTTCTGGGTCCCATCAGCTACCAGGACAGCATCCCCAGTCTTTGGAGGGGGCCTGCCAACTATTCTATCAACAGCACCGGCATATACCATAGGACTACCATCTCGAAATAGTTGAGTCTTCCCCTTTTTCAGGACCACGGTAGCCACTCCTAGAAGACCCCCAAGAGAAGATCAGATTAAGAGAGCAAACCTAGGACAAGGAATCACTTTTACGAATATTTACATAATGGCATGAGATATCCCTTGAAATTAGGGTGACGTTACAAGCACAAGGTAAAGATTGGATTTTTAACTCTCTCTCTCTCTCACTCGGCGGAGAAAACAACAACAATCTTGATCCCATTTTGAGAAAGTAAGGCATAAAAATGATTCAGTTGTCGAAAGCGAAATGCAGGCGTAACAGCATAGAAGTGGGGTGAGGTGTAAAGCAAAAAGAGAAAACCTTTAGAGGAGTTGGAAGCGATTTCTAGAAGGGTGGTGGTAACGGCGGCGGAAGGAAGCGAGAGGCGGCCGGCAGCTGATAACGTTACCATTTGGAATTCGAAACTGAAACCAAATGTTAAGGAATACAGAAATAATTTATTGGAAGTGAAAGCACTAGAATTTTGCTGGCCCACCAAAATAATCTTGTCTGGCTTTGTCAAATTTTAAGTAGCATCCAGACTCCCATGATTCCTTCACTGATTCATCTCGGGATTACATATACTGTACCTGGATTTCTCCAAACAAACAAATTCGACTTTTGTTCCTTCTTCCTCCTCCTCTCAAGAACGTAAGACATGATATCAACTGTACAAAACCTCTGTTTCCCCTTTCCTCTTAAGAACCAAAAGACACCATCATCATCATGGAGATCATCGTCTGCTTCTTCGGGTAATTGCACTCTGCTCTTTATGTTTCCTACGCTCTGAATTTTGAATAAAAATGCAAACTTTTTCTTTTCTTTTTTCGCATGATCAGCTCAAGCTTTATTAAGAAGCATTAGTATACGACCCAGCAATTCCTCTGTTCTGGTATGTTCCCTTTCATTTGTACATATATGGGGATCAACATCAACGGAACATGATGAGCCGGTGATTTCTGTTTTTTTCTTTCTGTGAAGTTGTATGAGGAGGCTAAGGCGAGAATTAGGAAACTGTTTGATCATGTTGATGTTTCGGTTTCTTCCTACGACACGGCGTGGCTGGCTATGGTCCCTCGTCCTCGCTCTCTGGGTAATCCTCTTTTCCCCAAGTGCATTGATTGGTTAGTGGATAATCAGCTTCAAGATGGCTCTTGGAGTCTCCCTCACCACAACCCATTGTTGCGTAAAGATGTTTTATCCTCCACACTTGCTTCTGTTCTTGCTCTCAACAAATGGGGAGTAGCTGATGAACAAGTTCACAAGGGTATTTTCTCACATTTTAACCAATCTTTTCATCATGCGCTCCACTGGTTTGATTCGAGTTGTTTCTTTCAGGGGTTCGTTTCATTCAGCTGAATTTCGCTTCAGCATCTGATGACCATCAGCTTTCGCCTATTGGTTTTGACATCATATTCCCAGGCATGCTTGAATATGCTGTAGATTTTGATTTAAATCTTCATCTGGACGATAACACACTGACTGATTTGCGTCGTAAAAGAGACCTTGAGCTTAGGAGGTATGTTTCTACCAGCAAGTACCTATAAATGTTCTAATGCTATGCATCTATGTCACCTAGCAACATAATTTAGTAATAGGGCTCCTCCACCATATCATAGAGTAGAGCTCATTCTAGATGGATACAACGAGAAAAAAACAGGTGCTATCTAATTATGCCTCTCAAGGTCTTGAATATGATAATCGCTGAAAAATTGTCTCAAGAACTTGTATGTAGGCCCCTGAGAAATCTCCTGATCTTCCTTCCTTCATTTTTCCTTTCGTTGTTAGTAGATGCTATCAATGCAACTCAAGGGACAGCGAAGAGTATCTAGCTTATATATCAGAAGGGTTGGTAAAGTTACAGAACTGGGATATGGCTATGAAGTTTCAGAGGAAGAACGGATCATTGTGCAATTCACCTTCCGCTACAGCGGCTGCTTTCATGCATGTCCAAAATCCTGACTGCCTCCACTACCTTCACTCAGTTGTGGAGAAGTTTGGACCTGCAGGTTGATTTTTGTGCATGTATTCCATGTTCTTGCGTTAATAGAAGTAATGCTTTTGACTAATTTTACCTTATGTTCAGTTCAGTTCCAGCTGTGTACCCTCTGGAACTTCATGCTCGCCTCTGCTTGGTTGACAGCCTTGAGAGACTGGGTATTTCCCGGCATTTTAGGGATGAAGTTCAGAATGTGCTGGATCATACATACAGGTTATCTTACATGCTTGAGTTTGGAACTAGTATCTTTCATTGGCTTAATTTTGTTAATGATCATTCTGCAACCCTTCCCCCCAAAACAATGGTGAAGATGCTGGCAACAAGGGGATGATGAGATTTTTGCAGAAGCATCAACCTGTGCGATAGCATTTCAGCTGTTGCGTAAGCATGGATATGATACATCTGCCGGTAACTACTCCAAGATGATAAAAAATAGTAGTCATTGTTTATTGATATAACTAGTTTCTGAGTGTCTGTCATGTAGATCCATTAACCAAATTTGCACCTCACGATGGTTTGGTGAATTCTTTTGGCGGATATTGGAGGGATACACATGCGATACTGGAACTATACCGTGCATCAGAGCTCATTATAGACCAAAATGAAGCAGCTCTAGAAAAACTGCACCTTTGGTCGAAAAACATCTTGAAAGACCAAAATTACCATGATTTTAAGAAGTGCAATAGTCAAGTTCACAATGAGGTACTGATGATTGTATCTGTTGTGCCATTTAGAAACTTATTAGAAGCTTTGAGTCCCTCATCTGTCGTATTGCAACCACAATTTCTAGTTATTCATTGCAGGTGGAGAACATTCTCAAACTGCCATCATATGCAAGCTTACAACGGGTCACGAGCAGAAAAAGCATAGAACATTATGACTTGGACAATACAAGAATTCTTAAAACTTCATACCTGTACTACTTTCCAGGCTCTTGTTTAAAATGTGCATGTACTTCTATCTGCTCTACTTATAAAATTCTTTAAACCATTTTATCTACTATCCTCCAGGTCGTCTAATTTTGGTAATAAAGATATTCTGAGCCTGGCTGTTCAAGATTTTAATGACTGCCAAATCTATCACCGTGAAGAACTGAAACAGCTAGAAAGGTATGATACTTGAGTAATTTAGAATTAATGTTGCAGAAACATTGTCTGAGTCCTATTATGTCATTCAGTGAGTATCATATTACTTATTGCAATGTTTAGGTGGGTTGCGGAGAACAAATTGGACCAACTGAAGTTTGCTAGGCAGAAGTCTGCATACTGTTACTTTTCTGCTGCTGGAACCATTTTCTCACCCGAACTAACTGATGCCCGTATGTCGTGGGCTAAGAATGGTGTACTCACTACTGTGGTTGACGACTTCTTTGACATTGGTGGATCCATAGAAGAACTAAGGGATTTGATCAAGATGGTTGAAAAGTTCGTCTTCTTGATGCCTAGCATGTAATGATGTAAATGTCGAGTTTAGTCTCAACTAATAAGGTTTACTACAGGTGGGATGTGGAAGTTAGCAGCGATTGCTGCTCAGAGCCTGTATCGATCATATATTCAACTCTACACAGTACTATAATTGAAATCGGAAATAAGGCATTCAAATGGCAAGGGCGTGATGTAACAAGCCACATAGTTGAGATTGTGAGATTCTTGCTACCTTTATCTTTGGATTTGGCTTTCCATAGGTGTATATTTCCTCTTCTTCTTCCAGATATATAACTGGCGAGTCATTTATTCATTTGTTACAGTGGTTAGATTTACTTGGATCCATGCTGATAGAAGCTGAATGGGCTAGGAGAACATCAGTTCCAACGATGGATGAGTATATGGCAAATGCTTACGTCTCATTTGCCTTGGGGCCAATCATCCTTCCTACACTCTATCTTGTCGGCCCTAAGCTGTCCGAGGAAGTTGCCCAGGGTGCAGAAATGCATTTACTTTTCAAACTCGTGAGCACCTGTGGGCGGATTCTGAACGATATCCAGGGTTTTGAGGTAGATGCCGTCATATAACATGTTTTGGAAAACTTAAACTGACCTCTTAACTTCTTACATTCACTCATGTATGTTCATGCTCATTGCATCACAGAGGGAATCGAAGGACGGGAAACTAAGCGCATTGTCCCTACACCTGATTGAAGGTGGTGATGGCATTACTGAAGCTGCTGCTGTTGCTGAGATGAAGAGTTTTGTCGTAAGTCAAAGAAGAGAGCTCTTGAGTTTAGTATTGCAGGGAAAGGGAAGCGCAGTTCCAAGAGGCTGCAAGGATTTGTTTTGGAATATGAGCAAAGTGCTAAATCAGTTTTACATTAAAGATGATGGATTCACATCACAGGAGCTTATTGAGCTTGTAAAATCCATCATTCATGAACCACTGCCTGCAACCAACAAATATTGACTCCACGTTCTAGGTAGTAAACTTGCACTGAATCAAATGTAGCAAATCCAAGACATAAATTGTCTTCCATGTACCTTGTTTTCATACCATTTGAATGAACGTATGACTAGTGCTGATGCATTGATAATACAAAACATGGTTTCATATGACTAGTTGAAGACCTCCCAATGTCAATATTAGACTTATAACACTGTTGCAGAGACTATCCCATTTCAAAATGATTTCTTTTCATAAGACACCAGGCCATGAATTCCACCTTCAACTTGTGCTGCTCCAGTCCGAACCTGAGAGGAAGTATAGAATGCAAGTCAGGATTCCATGCAATCAGAAGAAAACAAAAGCACGTAAAGAAAAGGTTGGGCAAACAAACCTCAAGCCTCAGGATGTCAGATCTCAACAGTTCATGAGCAGAAGGAAGCGATGATGCACCGAGATCCTGCAAACCCTGCTTCACGGCTTGCATTGTATAAGGTATAAATTTCAGAGCTGAACCTTTGTCTGCAACTGCTCCTACTACACCCTGGGCTATCTTCATTTTAGCTGTATCACCCAAGTATCTCGCGTCACTGCCCTTTGTCATTGCTTCCAAGGATCCCATGCCTCTATACTTCTTGACACGAATCCCACCCTATCATCCAAAAGAAATAAGAATGTCAAGTCTTCTGGTTTTATGCCAACAAAATCAACGCCACATTTCATTTAAATGTATCATCTACACTAACCCGAGAAAAAGCTAAAAGGCAACAACATCAGCCAAGTTCTATACAAAAACAAGCTAAAGTGTACAAATCTAAACATGAAATCAAGCACTTCAGCATATAGAGTGTAGAGGCAGTAACTTTCTGAAAAAAAGGTTAAGACTGGGCAAGAAAGAAAGAACAAAAAACACATAATTTCTGTCAGCGAAAAAAGATGAGAGACATAACACTTAAATTTGGCAACCCAAGGAACTTGAGACCATCAAACACCTATTCATTTCTCTTTTAATAACCCAAAGTGCAACTAGCCAAGGAACCAAATTTGAATCCCAGAGAAAAGGCTAAAAGGCAACAGGCAACAGCATAAAATAACCTGTAGAAGTAAAAGACAAGCCAAAGCATACAACTTTAAACATGAAATGAAACTCAAGCACTTGAGGTCAGAAACTAAATGACCATAGTTCTAAACATTGTATCAACACAAGAAGTGGATATGGAACACAGTAGAGCAGCCACAAAAAGTGCACCTGGTTATGATACGTCCCGGGAGCCTCACTGCTTCCTGCGAGGAAGCTACCCATCATCACGGTTGAAGCACCAAGAACCAAAGCCTTAACTATGTGGCCGGAGTTGGAAATGCCACCATCTGCAATGACAGGGATACCACTTTGCTCCGCAATAGATGACACCTTATAAACAGCGGTTGCCTGAAACAAAAATTACCCACACAAAACATTGAAGTTATAAACTTTAACCAAAAATCACTTGTACAAAACAATAAAAATACAAACTATAACCAGAAATGAATGAAAAGGGAGTGTGGTTTCACCTGTCCACGGCCGACAGCGCAGACCTCCTGAGTGGTGCAGATGGAACCAGAACCCATACCAACCCTGAGGCCATCGACACCGGCCTTAATCAAGTTCTGAGCTTGGTACATTGTGACCACGTTTCCACCAACAACATCCAGTTCAGGGTAAGTCCTCTTGGCATGCTTGATCATATCCAGCTGGAAAATGGAGTTCCCCTGAGAACTGTCCACCACAACCACATTAACGCCCGCCTTCACCAGCTGCTCGAGCCTCCCCTTGTCGGTCTCCCTCGTACCAATCGAAGCTCCGACAAGAAACTTGCCGTCCGGGCCCACTGAAGGAGGCAGCCCCATTTTCGGGAAATCTTTCAAAATCCGGTTCGCCTGAGCACCTGACACGACATTCACCACCTCGTAGTCTTCCTCCTGGTCGTTAGCGGTGGCAACCAAAGGCACGAATTCGAGGCTTTCCGCCGCCAGAAAGGCGGCCACGTCCTCGAGGCAGGCGCCGTTAGGCAAGGTTTTAATCGGGCCGCCGGGGAACTTCTTCATGTAATCGGAAACACGCAGGAGCTCCTTTTCAGCGGTGGAGAGCGCGTCCCAGGTAGAGCGGGAGACGAGTCCGAGGAGCTTGGACTGGGCGGTGCCGGACTGGGAGACGAAAAGGCAGGGGGCGGAGGCGAACTGGTCGGCGGAGACGATGGTGTCGGAGGGGGCGGCGAAGACGAGGTCGGCGGTGAAGGGGATGCGGTGGGATTTGGCGGCGCGGAGGAGGGAGGCCTGGTGGGAAGGGGTGTTGTTGGAGTGGATGATTCCGATGGCGCCGAGGGAGGCCATGGCGGCGGCCATGGAGGACTCGGTGACGGTGTCCATGGGGGAGGAGACGCAGGGGAGGGAGAGGGTGAGGTTGCGGGAGAGGGTGGTGGTGAGAGAGACGGCGTCGGTGGGGAAGTCGATGTAGTGGGGGAGGAAGATGACGTCATCATAGGTGTAGGAGTAGCCCTGTGAGAACAGCCTGGTGGCCGGGAAGCCGTCGTCGATGCCGTTCATGGCGGCGGCGGCGGAGGGAGAAAGAAGGGGAAATCGGTGGGGGTTTGGGAGGGAATAATATAAAGCTTGAAACGGCAACACAGCTGCTCATATGAGTATAGGAGTACGGAGTACCATGTAAATTGTAATGTAAGGATACTCATTCAATTCCCACGAAGTTTTGTCCTTTTCTGATTTTGGAGAAATTAACTATTCTTTCATACTCCCTCCGGTTTTCTAACATTGAACTCCTTAAACCACTAATTTTTCCGTGCAATGTTTGACCATCGATAACGTTTGTTATATCTAATAATAAACATCATTTGAGATGTCTTTGGATTCTCCGTAACGTGTAGTTTCTGAAAAGTAAATTTTTATCGTTTTTTATTAGACACAACTAAAGTTACCGGTGGTCAAACATGACATGGAAAAATGTGAAGAAAAAGGGAGCCAATGTTAAGAAATCAGAGGGAGTATGGTTTACAAAAAAAAGAAGAAGTTTTGTTGCCAACGGTCAAGTGGCTAACTAATTTAATCTCAATTTAGCCAATTTGCAAATCAGTCCCTATATTGTAACAAAACACTACTGACATGTTCGGCCCAGCCCAGGTAGCTAAACCGGATCAAAAGCCCACGCTTCCCTATCACATTTTATTTTAAATCTGGAAAAATAAATTATCTGTTTGTATTCTTTAGCACAACAAGAATATCCCCTGATGCCCCCGAAGCAGCAGAACACAACAGACCAACCTCAAATGATAGTAGTGTGTGATATGGTGTGCTGTGTGAAGGAATTTTTAGTCTCAAACTGTTAGTGTGTCTACTGGACTTGCTTCCTGATTCCCCTGTCTTCATAAGGTATACCACTTTTTGCTGAATAACCTTCCTTTTGATACTTACTTTCACTAAATTTCTGATGTTATCTGCTGTTATTCTTGTGCTATTCCATCTTTCTTGGGTGCCCTTTACTCTTATTAAGCTGTTATGTTAATTATGTGGATTCACTGGGTTTATTAAATGTGCCCAAACATGGAGAAAGTTTGCATTTTTTGTTAGCTTTTGCTCTCTAAGTTTCTTTCCATTACTACTCACTAAGCTGTGAAGACAATCAATCTACAATGGATTTAGATAAAGTTCGACTTTTTACTGTTAATTTGGTACTAAAACTTAGGATTTAGAATGTCATTGGGCTGGCTTGAAAAACCCTTTGACTGGCTCTCTTGATTTGCTTCTGGACTTGTGGAAAACTTTGCCTTCCCTGCAAAATGACCGAATTCATCGATTTATGGTTTATACATGCTGCGTGTTTGTCGCTGTAGCATCATAGTGTATCTGAAAGTGAGATAAAGTTAGACTATCATTTTGGCAGATTTCAGTACATTCAGAGAGGGAGAGGTGTTAACTATGGCGCATCTGATATCTACCTCTTGTTCATTAAATGTGTCTTCCGGTTGCCCTAAGTCGGAATATTTCTTAAAAAACCAAGCTTCTGCCAGATTTTCTGCTTCTTTTAGTGTGCAAACATCTTCTGCTGTTCCGAGAACACTGGTGTTGCGTCAAGAAGGTCAGAGAAGGCGCTCTACTATCAATGCTAAAGCTGTTTCTCTGGATCAGGAATCCAAAACTGAGTCTGCCTTTAGTGGTCCTCCAAAAAGTGGCGAATCAGCTGGTCGAAAGAAGGTAATGGTCATTGGTGGTGACGGGTATTGCGGTTGGGCTACTGCGCTCCATCTCTCGAACAAGAACTATGAAGTTGCCATTGTAGATAACCTTGTTCGTCGCCTTTTTGACCACCAGCTTGGTCTTGACTCCCTCACGCCCATTTCTTCTGTCCATGACCGCATAAGGCGTTGGAAATCGCTTACTGACAAAGATATTAAACTCTATATTGGTGACATATGTGACTTTGAGTTCCTGTCTGAAACTTTCAAGTCATTTGAACCGGATGCTGTTGTCCACTTTGGAGAACAAAGATCTGCCCCTTACTCCATGATTGACAGGTCGAGAGCTGTTTTCACGCAACATAATAATGTGATTGGGACTCTCAATGTTCTGTTTGCCATAAAAGAGTATAGAGAAGAATGCCATCTTGTGAAGCTTGGGACAATGGGTGAGTATGGGACCCCGAATATAGACATTGAAGAAGGCTACATCACAATTACTCACAATGGTAGGACTGACACTCTTCCTTATCCGAAACAAGCAAGTTCCTTCTATCATCTGAGTAAGGTCCATGACTCCCATAATATTGCTTTTGCTTGCAAAGCGTGGGGAATCAGAGCCACTGATCTGAACCAGGGAGTAGTCTATGGTGTAAGAACAGATGAGACTGAAATGCATGATGAACTATGCAACAGGCTTGATTATGATGGAGTATTTGGAACTGCATTGAATAGGTTTTGTGTTCAGGCTGCTGTCGGCCATCCACTTACGGTTTATGGCAAAGGAGGCCAGGTATAGTTCTTTTCTTATGTCACTCTAATGCTATTATTGATCATTATAACATTTATGATCCGGGAGTTTCTTTCAGCTGTAGTTTTGCTTGATACCAACCATGAGACGAATTAGAAAGTGCTTATTCTGTAATGTTTTTGAAAGTTCCCTACATGGCCATTTTTATAGTTTGTTTTTTCCCCCCTTCATTTCATTGATCTTCTCACTTTTTCATGATGCATTCTATGTGAACCATGCAGACTAGGGGATACCTGGATATAAGAGACACAGTTCAATGTGTTGAACTTGCAATTGCTAATCCTGCACAACGAGGAGAGTTCAGGGTTTTTAATCAATTCACAGAGCAGTTTTCTGTCAATGAACTTGCAGCCCTGGTAACAAAAGCAGGAGAAAAACTCGGCATTGAGGTGAAAACCATTTCTGTGCCTAATCCGAGGGTAGAAGCGGAGGAGCATTACTATAATGCTAAACACACCAAACTCATTGAGCTGGGTCTGCAGCCACACCTTCTTTCTGATTCTCTTCTGGACTCACTGCTGAACTTCGCTGTCCAGTACAAGGATCGTGTTGACACCAAACAAATAATGCCCAGTGTTTCTTGGAGAAAGATGAGTGCCAAGCCAAAGACCATTGCAGCATAAACAGGTGTGGCTTATCTCCTGTTAGGTGGTGTGTTTTATCCTTATAAACCTTTTCCATGTCTAGCATGCAACTAACAATGGACGTACATTTTTTTAGGAAGAAAATATTACTTGAGCCATAGCTTGAGATGAGTATTCAGTGTATCACCTGGAAAAAATGGCAAATTTCCAAGGTTTCCTTCAGAAAAAGAGAGTCAACTACACGAAATGTTGTTTAGCACGAAAACTCCGATGGAAGTAATGCTCTTACAAAGATACAATTGGAATGGCCAGTTACAACCTTCAAGATACGATTTGTTTGCACTGTATACAGACATCATTCACTTGAACATCCAACTCTTGTAAAAGTTTTTATATACCGAGGTGCCTTGGATTTTTTTTAATAAAAAACCTCATGCTGCTTCTAGTCCCAAGTTTTTATATCATAAACAAAAGCCCGTTCAAACTTCAAACTTGAACTGCAACTAGAGGCGGGAATGATTCAGTCTCTCAGCTTGTCTGAAAAGATGGCAGCCCAGATTTCACAATGTCCAAAACGAGTGGAGCCAATTCGGCTTGATGTGAAGTGAATTCGTGATCTGCACTTTTGAAAATGTGTAACTGGTGCTGTGGTATGTGCTTGGAAAATTCTATGGCATCACTGAACGGCACCATGTCATCCAAAGAACCATGGATTGTCAACACCCTGCAAAAAAAATTCAGAACCACCAACAAAGCACAACTGACTTAAGTTCGGGCCATACTAATGAAAGGATCACAAGGTGCTGAGAAAGATACTATGTTACTGTGAGTCTATGATTCCATAGATATGCACAGATACTGTTTACCTGCAGGTTTTGTCAATTGTTTCACAGGTTGCACAGGTGTCGGTTGCTTGGCGGTCCATCAAATTCTCTTTAGTGACGATATTCAGTCTTCCCTACATAAGAGGAACATGGCAATATGACAAGAACCAGAATCAGAGCAAATACATGCACGAGAATTTTATGTACTGTCTCCTACTTGGAATAAGAAACTGATCGCAAACTTGAGATGAATTACAGTGTTAGCTACTTCTTCTGCTCTTCACATCAACTCGCGCGGTGAATTTAATAAATAATCTAATTAAAATTTTATGATCTTATTCAGTTTTTTTATAATTCTTATAATTTTTTTGTGGATATCATTAATTACTGTAATTTTATTAAATGAGCTTTTAAGTATTTTTGGTTGTGCATTATATTAATTTAAATAGGTAAAAGTAATGTAGATATTAAATTTGGGTGCACTTACTAATGAAAAGATCTATCAGCACCACTTACAGACGGTCCTCCATCCTATAATCTCGTGAAAAGAAACTGCAATGATTTTTCCAATTCGGATTTACATAAATGTACCAATACAATATATAAAATGTAAAATTAACTAATTTAATTAATACATGTATATATATAGGGATCCCATATATATATATGCATATAAGGAAGAGTTCAATACACTCCCTTATTCATACATAATTTTTTACGGTAAATCCTAGCCTTCTATCTAACATGATCCAATGGTTGAGATTATATTTGGGGAGATCATCCTTACACTATCTCAAGAATATCATATCATTTAACCTCATAACAATAGCCTAAAAATTCGCCTCGACAATCGAAGAACCGTAGGGATCCACTATATGTTCTGCTTGCACTGTTAACATGTCTTCATTACGATACTAAAATTTTGTATGCATATCCTCAAAATATCAATAGAAGGCCACTGTATAATAAGCTTTGCATATCCTTCAAGGTCTGGCAACACCGAAAATGCTAAAAGAGGTAAAAGAGAAAGAAAAACAAACTGAAACCAAGTTACCAGCACAAAGATTTCAAACAGCGCAATTGTGAACCTTAGATAGTTGACTAAGTTACAGAACAACTACAATTTTGATGGTAACACAAAGCTAAAAGCAAACAACGTGTTGCAAATAATCTGCTTTCATCTCTATAGTTAGGATATTGTACAGAACAAATTTTCTCACCACACTCAGTATAAGTGCACTTAATTGTACGATGGTAAGCTAATTTAAAGACGTAATTCAACACGTGCACATTCTCTATTTGTATAGTGAAAGAAATCAACTCCCAACAACATCCTACAATCCAATCAGTGACCACAACTAAGAAGACAATTTGAGAAGCATAACTAACCTGCTGAAGCAAAGTGTCATAAAGGACAATACGTTTGTTCTTGAAGAATCCATACATGTATGCCTGCAGTAAATGCTGACACATCAGTATTTAGGAGGGTGAAACAGAACAATTTGAACAGCATTCATTAATTGTGATGTTGGTTATCCGTGTAAGCAAATCACTATAATATCAAATATAGACCGATCACAACACAAAACACAAGGCAACGTGCAATAAAAACAAAGAACCATATTGAATTACTCACGTTGCTATGGCTTGACCTTGTTGACCCATCAACAACGAACAGCCTCTTCAGAGGGAATTTCAGTG
The DNA here is from genome assembly GCA_032355705.1 of Rubia peregrina. Classification (NCBI taxonomy): domain Eukaryota; kingdom Viridiplantae; phylum Streptophyta; class Magnoliopsida; order Gentianales; family Rubiaceae; genus Rubia; species Rubia peregrina. The sequence continues at coordinate 10,586,809 of JAULKK010000011.1, read as the reverse complement.
AGGAAGCAAGATTCACAAATTTTTTTCTAAGCTCTCCCTATGGAAGTTATTAATTCAAGGATAAAGAAAAATCAATAAATATAAACCCTTACAAGTACCACATAGAAAGAACTGATTTTTTTTAAAGGTATGACAAATTTGTATTACTTACTGGTGTGAACTTGTTGAGAAGTGGGGCTATGAGAACAGGATACAGAGTCAGCATCACAGTGGAAAGAACAAACATGAATCCCCACAAATATATCGCAAAGTAAGGACCTCCTTTCTGCAACAAATCAATTAAATATCAACGTACTATCCTAGAGTAGTAGCCTAGTATCTGTGGCAGTTGGACAACAAATTCCATGGGTTAGTGCACAACTAAAATGTGCAACTGTACAATTATGATGATGGCAGCAACAATGGGTGGACCAATCACCACAGCCAGGACAATTCGTTTTATCATGTCTCTGAAGAACATCCAAACTGTTTGCTACACCAGATAAATGTGTTCCATAGAGGTTCGCTCTAGTCATCCTCTTCCTCTGAGATGGAGTTAGATTGTGCATCCGAAGTTTGATATATTCAACAAAACAATTCCCTTCTTTTATCATCCCTAATAGTAAGTAGTGCATCACTTTTCTGGCATCAGCTTGATCTATGAACATTACCTTTCACAAGCACTTAAACAGATCATCCCTTCATTCTCTTCTTAATCTATTCCTTCTCATAGAATGAAATTATCGATGATTTCTATTGGTTGGCATCAAGTGCGCAAATGAACGAAAAGGATCCTGGTGTAGCCTCTTGAAATCCTGATCTTGTCATATGGATATCTGAAATCATCCAAAAGAAAAGTAATGAGACAAGAAAGATCAATATAGGCTAATAAAAGTGAGTTTTTTTTATAGTATTTCAAGGGTGATCTTGGTTTGCATCTCTGCTGGAAGTCCATAAGAGCCGAGCACAATTGCTCCATCATCGATCCTCACATCATATGTGTTCTTGCCAAATTTTCTACAATATTGTAATTGCATATCAAAAGAACCAAGTTTGATGTATAAAAAAGAGAGCGATAAATGCAACCAAATTTGAGCATTTTTTAAAGTCTTGTAATCTTTTTGTAAAGCTAAAGTTACACAAAGGTGCCCACAGCTGCAAATCTGGTTATATAGTAACCGAATATCAACCAAAACCACACACATAACAGTACAAAGTCATTTGAGAACAATGCTAGTTCCTCCGCACTTGCAATAACTCTGATCAGCTTAGTGTCGGGGCTGCACACAGCCTTAGAATTCTCGTCTTCTCTCTGAATCGCCTCCACATCTCTTATGAACTTTCCCAACCTCACTCTATGCTGCAATCGAGATTTAAAAAAAATTGACAGTATCAAACCAAATTCCTCCACACACAAACACACGAAGAAACACACAGAAATATACACGTAAAAAACACTGCCTGACCTGAGAAGAGGACCAGAGCTCGATTTGCATCCGCAAAACGATCACCAACTGATTGAGCACCTCGAGTTATACAATTTAATTGCTGGAAGTAGAAGAACTCCATGGTGATTCTCTTGATCGTGAAACCAATTATCAATCCTTGCGGCCCCTTTGCAACAACCCCGGAAGAACAGCTTCA
>JAULKK010000011.1:10571057-10585086 GCA_032355705.1 Rubia peregrina | reverse complement strand
TTGATGATGACAATCTGAATAGCCCCCTCCTCAGCAAGGTCAGGATGAGAAGTTATAAGCTTCTCCCTTGTCTTATAAGCTTCTCCACTCAATTTCGGGTCGGGTTCGGGTCAATAATTTGCGGGTCAAAATCGGGTTCGGGTTGAGTTCGGTTCGGGTTTGGGTCAATATTTTACTGGTCAAGATTGGGTTCGGGTTGAGTTTGATTCCGGTCGGGTTCGGGTCAATATTTTGTGGGTCATGATCGGATTCAGGTTAAGTTCGGTCGGGTTGGTTCGGGTCGGGTCAGAGATTGACAACTCTAATAGTAATTGAGTGGATTTTGAGTCAGCTGACAGTCACCCCATAATTTTGCTGTAATCAGATTGGATAGCTTAAAATTAATAAACTAGTCTAAAAGATAAAAAGAGGTGCAACAATACATTTGTGAGGTGCAATTAGTGTTGAATACAAAATATGTAGGCGTACTTGCTGATGTATATGGTTAATTTTAAAGGTGTTGAAGAGTGAGTTCAAAATGAATATAAGCATACATGCTTACCAAACAGTTTTTATAGCTTCATAAATCATTAGTTGGTAAAAGATTAGACTCTAATTCAATGTGTAGTGCTTGAATGAGTTTTCATAAGTAAGTTATTACAAAATTGGTGGTCTATATGACTTTGTTATACTACGTCTTCCTCGTACACTGATGCTTGTGTTTTAGTGTTGGATTTGTCAGACGTACATAAAATGGCAGGAGTCGTAGCCTGAAAATATATATTATAATAATGTTAGTGTTGCCGGAGAATGAAAACAAAAGCAGTGTTCAGTTGTACTTACTTGGATCGACGGAGACGATGATGGCAATGCCTCCGAATCCACAGGTGCCGCCCGCCACCTTAGTCCTCTGCCAGTAGCTGTTGAACGCGTAGGATGCATGCGCCGCCACTGTATTGGGCTGGAAGCATGCTCCGCCCTCCGCTATCTCATTGCATTCCGCTCCTGATGCACACGCGTAGTTGAGAGCCTCCATTATGATTGGATCCGGAACCGAAGGCTTCACCACGCACCACAAAGCCTGCTTCGGCGCCCTGTACGGCGGAGGCGGCACCGCCGGCGACGGATAGACTATGGGCGGCAGGAATGCCGGCGCCCCAGGGCCACCGCCTGATGGTGGGTTAGAGTACACCGGTGGGCTTGGGTAAAATCCACCACCACTGCCACCGCCTGATGGTGGGTTGGAGTACTCCGGTGGGCTTGGGTAAAATCCACCACCACTGCCACCGCCTGATGGTGGGTTAGAGTACTGTGGTGGCGTTGGGGAGAATCCAGTTGATGGTGGGTTTGGGGTAGGAACATAGACGGATGGGGTTGGGAGGGGAGTTGATGGCGATGGAAAGGATGGGGAGTTGGGGGGCGTTGGATAGAGGCAGAGAGGAGGGGAGTTGGTGGGGAGGGGCATGGGAGCGAGGGAGTCATAAGGCGGGAGAGTGAAGGGGGAAGCGACATAAGGGTGTGTGTTGGGAGAATCATCCAGTGGCCTGACCATATCCAGAATCATCTTCATCAGCGCATTGAGCTTCGCTTGGGGTGGGGGAGGAGAAGCCATTGGAACATCCCTCAATGCATCTGCAATGCCTGAATGTGAAGTGTGAGATGATGAAGAAAATGTAGGAGAATGGAAATGAAGTGTTGGTAATTACCAGAGTGGAGGAGGAGAAGACATAGATACACGTGAAAACACACGGTAACTCTGCGTTCTTCCCTCAACATCTGCTTCTCCGGATGATTTGTGTACAGAGTGAGAATGACGGGGCAGTTAATGTAGGCTTAGGGGGGAATGATGTGTGGCTTGGAGGGAAAGCACAGATTCTTTGTGTGATCACAAGTCTGCCTTTTTCAAGCATATGTGCTTGCTTCCCCCCGTAAAAATACTTGCAAACCCAATCCCCTTCCTTTACACTCAACCCACCTTCACAAAATACTAGTACTTACTTTCATGTTTTTTAATTGTAATTTTAGTTCTTCCCATCCATTTCAAATCAAGCAAGGCCTTAAATCTTTGTTTGTAATATGTTCCTCAAACGTAGTATTCGTCTATTGACAAACTATACACCAGTTTCAGTGACATGTCATTTTCCACCCAGTGTATGGGCTGGTTATGAATGGGGAGGGGGATTGTAAAAACAATGACATTATTGTTGACAAGAACTCTAGGATTATGATGGAGAGAAAACATGAGAAGCAAAGACAAATGAAGGGACTGTGAGTATGATTAGATTAGTGGTGATCAAAATATGGTTTCACAAATTAGGGGAGGCGTGAGAGAAAATTTTATAAAATTTATCAATTTGACCTAATACATTGTTAAATCAATATTATTTACCTTAGCAACAACTAATTAATCTCTTCACTTCACTAAACGTACAACACGTGAATGAATCAGTTGAGAGATGAAACTTATACAATGTTAAAATAGGAATAAAATCAATAATTTCATCTAAACTAGACACCCAACATTTTCTCCTCTATAAACCGGTTACTGTTGTAGTCACAATTTTATTTCTTAAAAAATTTAAAGTATTACCACGGTTTCATACATATAATATTTGGTGTACCTTTGTTAATATCTTACATCCATTTTTTATTTTAAAAAAGTTTAAATGTGAATAAAAAGATGAAATAATTTGTTGTTCACAAACAAATTTTATACTATTTCAATGACGCTTTTTTTATGGTGAGACAAAAAAAATTGGTATAGAGGGAGTGGACCTTTTCATCAAAGGTCATATTGAGCTACATTGTTTGGAGTTGAACTCCATGAGTAAAGATTCAAATAATGCACTATTTGAAAATTTATGAGCTAAACTATTTGCTTGTTTTGAACTCCATAGATCATTTTACCTTGACATCAATATTCTAATATATGTGCATATGAGACCATAATTTGATCTACCTTCCTCGTCTTTTTTGAATGATTTTGATGAGCATATCCTTTTACTATATTTGAATATAACTGTAATTTCACACATTTGGTTAGTGTATACCTTAAAGCCAATGGTTCAACATTTTCCACTATAAAATATGGTTAATCAGTGTTGAATTTAAGTATTTTTTACCAATTAACAGATAATGTATTTCTTAGACACAGTTTTAAGTATGTGAAGTTTTACCGTGTTGAACAATGATATTTACCCTAAAGTTTTGGGATTAGGATCAATTATTTATGTATTAACATTCATTGTTGTACTTTCACTTATATGCTCTCTTGTTTCACGTTTATTATAATTTTTATGATGTAAAGAGATTTGAATATAGTGAGATGAGATGATCTCATATATAAAAGTATATAACTTGTTTCCAATGAAACCATAAATTATTGAGAAATACTCATATGAGACCGCCTCACCATAACTTATGGTGAGACAAGGTACAAACTAAAGTTTTACAAATTACAAAAAGTACCCCATGTCCTTCTCATCTTTAAATAATTGTATTTAAACCCTCCGTCTCACCCTAAAATTAGGTGAGACCGTCTCACCCAAGTCTTTGTATAAATTATTTATTAACATTGTTATAAGTGTCAGCATCTTTCGTGGAAAAGTACCTTGTTAATTACATCTTCAATATCATACGAAAAAAATCCTGTGCAACTTGATCTGGGATGAATGGAATAATGTAGTATTTTAAAAACTAGATTGGGCCTAAATTGCACCACAGCCCAAGATCCATACTTCCTTTATGGATCCGTTTGATTTGAACTTGCAAAAGAGGCGGCATCAGAATTCAACGGTATTCAACCCTCAAAATCCAACCCATTTCTCCAGAATCACTCTCCCGACAAATCCCATTGATTAGGGTTCATGCTAATGCTACCGGACTTCAGATTCTCTTTTTCCCTGTCACCTAAACTACAACTTCTTGTTTCCGTTCTTTATTTTGCTTTTTGATGGCAAATGCTCATTAGTCTCTCTGGTCAGAAATCCGGAAAAGTTTCTTGCTTTTCAGAGAATTTTGATTCTTGAACAACATCGTTTTTTCCCTAGTCCACTGATACAGAAAAATGGTGGCGGCTACTGTCAAGGTATTCATATGTATATACTGCATTTCTTGAAGACTTAATTTCCTCTTTGTTTGTGACCTTGTTTATGTGATTGTGTTTCAAAATGATCGGGTTTTTTCAGGGAAGGTTGAACAACTCCCTTGCAAGTAATCAAGCTAGGAAGCTCCGTAACCCAAAACTCAATATTGGTAATACCCTTTTCAATTTATATCTCATTTCCATTCTCTTACGTACTGTCTACTAGGGTTATCTGTCTACCGAATTATGTACTGAAAAGACTTCTTCGGTTGCAGTCCCATCTTTGAAGATATATTCTGAGTCTACTGGAACAAATGGGCATCGTCGTTCTGTTACTAATTCCGAGCCTGGTGAGGAATTCAAGTAAGTTAACTTCAATCTTGGGTTCAATTTTTATAGGTACGATGATGAATATCAATATGTTTTTTTCGTTTGTAGTTCAGTATTCTACTATTCTCCTTCCGATAGTTACCCATTTTTGCTGTTTATGTTTACCCCCCTTTCAGTTTATCCACTTCTATTCACTTTGTATTCTTCCTTTATAAAATCAGGAAATTGTCTCTTACTGATGGAAAACACAGTGCCACTGCAAATTCACAGGTTAGACTTGTGTTATGCATTGATTTTTCCTTGGTTAACACTGTTTAGACCCTTTCTCATGCACTTTCCTATCCAAGATGGATTGAAAAAATTGTAGTTTACTCACTCGTTTTTTCCCCCACCTCACCGTCCATTTCACTTCAAAGGGTGTTCTTAAGAACTTGGACAAGAACAAAGGAAATCTTGACAATCTTGGTAAATCACTAGCCAGGTTATTATTATTATTTATTTTAAAGCTTTTGACGCTTTCTCAGGAGCTTATCTTGCTGTTGTCATGTTCAGGGAAGCCAAATGTTAGAAGAAAAGTATTGGCAGACATCAGTAATGTCAAGATGGGGCTTTCAAAACAGAAGGCGCTCGATAAACCCAAATTGCTGTAAGTAGAGTTAGTTATCTTCAACATGTTTATTTTAAACCACTGACTAGGTCCTTGGTTATGGATGAAAAGTGAGATGGAGCCAAGTGCGAATCTGTGATATCAATATGGATATAATATTCTCGCACATCATAAAATCTTTTATGATGTTTAATATGCTGGTGTCACACTGCGCCTTCTCTGCTTGATGAAAGCTAATTATTTGAGCGATCTATCGACTCTCGTTTTGTGTGATCATTCTGTCTTGATTTTAAATTTTTTTTGTCATGTCATCATCTTTCATCTCATGTAGCATGCTGCATGAATCTACTGCTATATTTAATGACTCCAGTCTTCTTCTTAATGCCAGATGTAGCTCAAGGAATTCACTGGTTGGCACTCAAGCTGCCAGTTGCTCATCTAGAAAGCCTTTCAGTGTGCGTAACTTGTATTTATATCATATTTAAGAACTCTTTCCTGATCAGTAATCTTATTCCACTTGTTGTCTCAGCTAGTTTCCTGATAGTTATGAGTACTGCAAGGATTAATGAGTAACCGGAATTATATGCATGTCTTATCCTGTTGAGGTCCATGGAGCACATTTTAGCCTGGCATGATGACATCAGTTCTTTTCCAATGAGAAAGAATATAGATAATGCAACTGATCGCGGTTAAGTTTAAATTCAAAAAAAAAATCAGAATCAAACAGCCAGTTATATTTTCACCCTATACTAGAAAGTAGAAAATCTTCAGTTATCCCCCACCTAATTCTCATCAACAAATATCTGTTAAGTTAGTCATATTTGCTTCTGTTGATACTTCAGCTAGCTTGTAATACTCAATTTTTATTTTCCATAAACAGGGAACTGTGGTCAAGAAGTTGTCTCAAATCAAAGGCAGTAGTCAGACTGTTAAAACAAGTAAGAACTAGTTCCTTTCCCAAGCAGAAAAAAAAATTCATAAAATATTTTTCTGTTCTCTGGCCAATCTTTCTACTTTGATCGCATTGCAGCCAGTTCTAAAGAGACAAAGACTACCTTCGATGCAAATAAGGTTAAAAATCCAAAGGGTCAATTTGTTAGTACTACCAGTAGTAGGTAAAGTGGATGGTGCCTTTTTCAATATCAATTCTTTGACAGTGTTTTTCTGCTTTCACATGTGATTATTATCACATTACGGCTTCAAGCGAAAGTTCAATAATTTTTTTCTTACATTTTCGCCAGAACTTATGCTGGGCGTGGTCCTCCTCTTACAAGGTTACTGGAATTAATTTTTATGATTGATTTATTGCTTAAATAAGTAACCTTGACCTTATTAGACTTTTGTTTGCTATTTTTTCTCGAAGGCAATCCTTTCCAACAAGACATGTTGAAAAGGTATGGGTGTTTAATGAAAAGAAGTCATTGTTATTCATGCTTATTATGGATTTCTTTGGATATAGTATGCCCTTATTAACTTGAAAATATAATGCCCATCTTGCAGGAATCTACTGAAAGATCACCAAGGGATAAAGGAAAATGTGAGTTACCTGATGAGATGCTACATTTGCCTTCTTGTTTTAAGCCAACTTTCAATGTAAACCACACTAATAATGCATCATCACTGTTTGTCTCTCTCAGCAAACTCCAATGGAGGCAGAACTGTGGCTTCCAAAGTGAACTGTTATCGGAGTCGCTTTGGAAAAAGCCGAGTTAGTGATGGATGTTTAGTAATGTAAGTTTTTGGAGTCTATAAATAGCCTCGCTTCAGTTACTTATACTTAATGTCTGAGTTTGATTGTGAAGATATGTCTACTTTGTCTGAGCATATTCTTAAAAAAAATCAAATAAAAAAAAAACTTCCTAAAAATTTCCATGACTGCAGGGCGTCAAATGGTCGATTGAATATGAATGCTGGAGCATCAAGAAGATCTATAAAGGTCACTGCAGTTTATGACACTCGTTTTATGTAGACATTCTTAGTCAAGTAGTGTCTTATGCTTGACTTTGATTGTTCAGATTATGGGAACAATGAGGACAACAAAATCCAAAACTGAGAGTACTTCAAACACAAAAAATGTTTCTGGCCTCACAAGGCCACCTGCTACAAAGAGCACTTCTTCCAAGAAAAATGATGACAAAACTAGACTTTCTTCAGCTAATAACATTGGCAAAGTGGTGGCTTCTTCTTCTAGCAAGAGCCAATTGGAAACCATTTCAGCAGACAATGTAGTGACAAGAAAACCTGGTCGTAGAAAATCATTTACTTCAATACTGACATCAAGTTCAAATGTCAATGTTTGTCTATCCTTCCTCTGAAATATATCTATTTATATTGATTGTAGCAAGACTTCTGCTGTTACTAATGGAACATTCGCCTGCTGTGCAGGAGAATTTGCCAAATATCTATGATGCTCATAACCAGCTTGAAGTTTCTGAATATATTGATGATATATACCAGTACTACTGGGTTATGGAGGTGACATCTATTTTACATCCTCCTTCAGGAACTTTTTCATTCAAGAACCTAGTTTTATTTTTAAAAAATTGATTTTTTTTTTGGTTTAATTTTCAAATTCCATTAACATTTATTTATCTATTTGGTGGCAGGCACAAAATCAGTCTCTGAAACAGTACATGGATTACCAATCTGAGATTACACCCAATATGCGTGGCATTTTGATCAACTGGCTTATTGAGGTTTGTCCAATTTGCGTTTGTAAAATTCCCCAACCAGTCTGTGGACTGTTTTCTGTATGTACTTCTTGCACCTTTTTTTGTTTTCTCCGAATAAGACCACTTCTTTTTTGGTCAGGTTCATCTAAAGTTTGACTTGATGCAAGAAACACTCTTTTTGATGGTTACATTGTTAGACCAATTTTTATCCTGTGAAAGCATCAAGAAAAATAAAATGCAGTTAGTGGGCCTTACTGCACTATTACTGGCATCAAAGTATGAGGACTTCTGGCATCCATTGGTAATGTCTGCGGCTTTTTCTGTATGTGATTGCTATATCGTTGGCTGTAGTTCAAGTATGTTTCTTGCTCCCTAAAGTTCTCTCATTCTTGGCCACAGATCATGGACTTGGTTAGTGTCTCTGCTGATTCATACACAAGAGAGGAAATGCTTAGAATGGTGAGTGATAAAGGATAAAATGATAACGTACTTTAGTTTGGATTCAGTATTTAAAGTTTATATTTAACTTACGAGTCCCGGGTTTTCATAGTTGTTTTCCTGTCCGAGAGTTGTTAGCGATGTACTCTCTTGCATTATATAATGTAATATTCTCTCTTTTCCAGGAGAATGTTTTTCTCACGAAACTAAAGTTTCGCCTGAATGCACCAACTCCATATGTCTTTATGCTGAGGTTTATAAAGGCTGCACAATCAAATAAGAAGGTACCTTGTAACCTTTTTCTCAGTATTTTCATTGATTCTGAAGTGCATGTGTAAATCCATTGACATCTTTTAACTGTTGTGCTCTTCTCTCCAGTTTGAACATCTAGCGTTCTACCTGATCGAGCTTTGCTTAGTTGAGTATGAGGCTCTGAAATATAAGCCGTCACTGCTAAGTGCATCAGCCATTTATCTCGCAAGATGTACCATGCGCATGACTCCAACATGGACCCCCCTGCTTCAGAAACACAGCCGTTATGAGGAAGTCCAAATCAAGTACATATCTTTACTTGATCAATGTTGTTTTTAATCCTTTTGGCCTTCAAGTACTGCAACCTTATGTTGTAATTGGACCGTTGCAGAGAATGCGCAGAGATGATCTTAAAATTTCAGAAATCGGCTAAAACAAGTATGCTGAGAGTAACCTATGAGAAATTCACGAGGCATGAATTCAGTAAGGTAGCAGCTGTAACTCCATTGGAAAGGCTTCCTAGCTGATGCCCTGAAGATTTCAAGGTTGAAGAATGCTTTCACTAACTAGACTAATGCTACAAGAACTGAGGGTACAATTTTCAAGTGACTCCTGCGCTTGTACATATTACTTACCAAAAAGGAATTGTTTGTAAGAATACAGTGAAGGACATGATCCACGATTGGTGTTGATTTCTATCATCTTGTGATGCTGTTGAACTTGGCTTTGTATGATCAAACTAAACATCAGTATTAAAGTGTTGCTTCGAATCTAAATTCTTGAGATAGGAAGAAGGATTAGAGATGTGTATGTGTATATGTGTTGGGCATAGATATACCTATGCCACTTTATTTCTAGTAATGCTAACAGCTAGTATAATACAAGTTCATGAGCAAGTAGCTAAGGATTGGTGAGGGATGGACAAAGTTTGTGTATCTAACGTGTCCTTAACAGCCTGATAAAACCGAATCGACGAAGATGATTCGACAGCCTCCCAGAAGAATGTCGGAGTGGGAGTGGTGGGACAAGAGGCGGCAACCAGGTCGAGAACAGAGGCAGCAGGCTTGAAGGAGTGAGGAAAATTGAAAGCCAGGTTGTCGACTCTGTGCTCGTAGATTTTACCCCTTCTGTCCAATTTATATCTGGAAGTGGCCTGAAACTCCCCCCTGGCTTCCCATGGAACCCGGGGAGGTTCCACCTGATGAGGATGAGGTTCTCGGAAGGCTGACAAACCCGTAGTATTTGGACAGAGATATCCCTGAACAACATTCTGGCATGGAACCTGAGTGCCCAGAAGATGAGCTTGTACTGCTCCATCCCGGTGAATGTGTTGAGCGGGTCCACGAATACTATATCATCCCTGCCAGTGGAACATAATTAGCATTGGTTGGAAGAAGAATGGAGAGTTATAATAGTGTAAGAGCACCTGTAGATGTGGTAATTAAGGTCGCGGGAGAAGAGGAGGGGGAGGTCGTGGCGGAGGGTTCGGACAGCCAATCCGACGTTGACGAAGAAGTCATCCCTGTGGTCGGATGGAGAAGCAGTTGCAGGGGTGAGAAGAGGCGATTGCAGAGAGAGTGACGATGAGGAGTAGGAAGGGTGGTTGGGAAGGACAAGGGGTGGGCTTAGCTTATCCTTGCCCTTGGACTGGTGTAGAACTAGTGTGTGATGGAGAAGATTGGGGAGCGTGTAAGCCATGGTTGCCGGCCTTGTTCTTTATCTTATGTTATTGCATCCATCAATCTGTGAAAAGGAGGAGGATAGTGTAGTGTGTGATGCGGAAGAGAAGTGGGAATATGCGAGACCAGTTTTAATTGAGTGATTCTTATTCGGCCATCACACACATCATCGTGTAATTGTGTTGCTGTCGTGGCCTATGCGTATTTTGATTCAATTTCCTTAACATTTTGTTCCACCTCAAATGTTGTCCTAATCTTGCTTTTGGTCCTAATCAACTTCATACGCCACGTCTCTCTAGTCAATATGAACAGCAGCTCCTGAATTGGGAGGGGGGAAATGGGCCAGGGCCACAAAATCAAACATAACAGCAAAATAGATTTTACAAAATAGAGTGAAAATTGGAGATGCAAGGCTCAGGAATCAATTTAACATCAACAAGTTGTTCATACAACTTTCATAGTTTGATGGTATATAAAGATGCTCATCACTGCCAAATCTCCGTCTTCACCAAAACAAATAAGTTGCATTTTTTTTATAAAAAAAGAGAGTAAGAATTAGAGATTGGGGAGAAGAGACCTCAGACAAAAAAGAGGTTATGCATCGGCCGATGATGATCAAAGGGGGCTCTGAATCAACACCGTCATCAGATGGTACGGACAATTCTAACATCACCGACCTCATCTCCCCCGAAACACATAGTAACAAAGAAATCTCAGAAAGTCATTTGAAAACTGTAGAGTCTACTCTAGACACCACCGGTGGCGGCTCACTCCATCTCCTCACCCTCTATTTATACACCAAAACCCTACCACCTCACTCTGGGCTTTACATAATAAGGCCCATTCTCCTCTGTGGACCAAAAGATTCATGGGGGGCAGAACTGACTTTCCACTCCTGGTTTCACCAGACCTGACCTAACTGATTTTCCCGCGCATTCCAACCTCAACCTCTTTGACTCATTAGTAGCTGGGATTATTAATACAACAATCAGATCATCATGCAGCAGAATAGCAGTTAGCTACATTTCCCTCTCTCCCTCCTTAAAATGTACGATGCCAAATTCCAATCCCATACATTCTGATTCATATCAAACCTCGAAACACATTCTAATTGATACCTTTCCTGCTACAATCTTGAAATTTATTTGAAGCACCAATGAATTATTATAATTTACAAAAGCAACAACGGTTTGAAATTAATCAGACCTTGCAGCTCCTGTTGTGCTCCGGTGCATGAGTGAACTCGAAGTCGATATGAACAAATGCTCTCTCAACTTCCGGCAGTTGCTCCAGCTTCTCCTGCAACGTTTCTCCGATGTTATGAGCCTGTCCTAACGGCATGTCCTCCGCCAGCACAATGTCCACCTCCACGAAGTAATGCGACCCGAACGTGTACGCTCTCACCGTGTCTATATGGCTGATCTCCTGGTCATGGTTCCATATCAGATACGTGAGTTTTGCCAGGAACTCTGGCGGCGCTGTTCTTCCAATGAGAGACCATACGTTCTCAATCACGGTCCGTGCCCAGGTGTTCATGGTGTAGAGCGCAATGAGTATGGCCCCCGTAGGATCAATCCACCAGTAGTATCGAACAGCTAGAACCGCGGTGATTAGTCCAACCGAGTTGGTGATCACATCGAAGAAATGATCTTGTGCGTAGGCTCTCACTATTTGGTTTTCGAATCTTCTGCAGTAGAGCATCAGCACAAACTTCACCCCCGTCACGCTCACCATTATCCCGATCATCCACTTCTCCTTCTCGCGATCCAACTCAGGCTTAGACTGCAACCCAATCCACATTAGTAATGATACTGTCAGCTTTGGGCCGCACAAAAGCTCATGCTCATTGGACAGACACATACTTTAACTTTATATTGAAAATGTCTCTTAATTATACATCTGATGTGACAATTTGTTTATTACCCAACAATTTTAAGGAAAATAACAAACTAAAACCAATGGGGATGTGGAAATCCCTACCTTAGAAACGAGCTCCCTCAGAGACTCAAGCAGTATCTGTAGTCCTAAAGTTGCCATGACTGATGCAAACACAATAATGCCCTGAGAATCAGAGTCATATTAACGATATTAGCAGTCAAACGTGTTTCTAATTATGCATGAGGCGAGTGTGAGTTACCACAGGCTGCATCCTTCTCTTGCCAATGGGGTAGTGGTAGTGGTTAGGGTTCTTCATGGCATTGGAAGTGAACCAGAGAATGAAGCCGGAAAGAAGGTCGAGGAATGAGTCGAGAGTGGATGCGATCACAGCCAAAGACCTGCTCTCGATGGACGCGTATACCTTGGCCGCGAAAAGAAGCAGATTAGCCGCATTGGACACATGAATAGCCATCCTCTCGCTCCTCGCTAGCTGCTTCAGTTCATCCTCGCTCAGACTCGCGCCCAGAAAACCGGCCTCGTGTATGCTCTCCATCTCGCTGAATCCCTGGAGCAGCCTTTCCTGCCTCTTGTAATACTCCGCGATTTTCCCCTGCTTCTCTGTTCAAAGACCGAATTCCCATTCATTGCATCAGTAATTTTTATAATCGAAACAAAGGAGTTCCCAGAAATGGTAAAGCGATTACTCTCTGGGCAGAGGCGGCGGAGATGGCTGCGGTGTGAGGGTTCGGAGGGAGACGGTAAATGGAACTCGTTGATGTCGAGTCTCCAGGAGGAGGAGGAAGGGGCGGCGGTTGATGGGGGAGGCGGAGAGAGCAGTTCTCTTCTGGAGGTTTCCATGGGATCATCGTGAGGTGATCGCGGGAGAGGGCTGCTGCCACAGCTCTTCATGTTTGTTTTGTAATGAATGATGAAAAAGAAGAGAAGAAGATGAATGAGCAGTTATAGTTTTGGAGAGAGAGAGGAGATTTTAAAGTAACTGCTGCTTCTCAAATCATGCCTCCCTTGCTTTTAACTGCCTCGCACCGCACCGCACCGCTTATCGAAATTATATTCATATGATGGCTGTGGTGTCGGCTGGTATGGGCTGCTGAGGGCGAGCAGCGATCGCCTTTTGCAGAAATTATAATCATATTTAGACCGCAACAATTACTTTTATCATTAATTAATTAATGCTCACAGCCCCTCCCCTGCAACTTTAATCATCACTAATTCACTGTCATTGTCACTTTAATCCTCCTCCTCAGTGCATCTTGACGCATCCATGTCCACTTGGGCTTTATACATCACCACCTCATCTGCTCCCATTCCCGTCTCTTCTAAGTCTGATACATCCGTTCTTCACACTTTTCATTTTAGTAGTGATCACATTTTCATTCCTGTTCGCTCTCCTCACTCAACTTTCTTTACACATTATCTAGCAATATAAATCGATGTCAATTTTAGGAAAACAAGAGCGACAAGTCTCCACTTCCAATTGTTTTTACTTTTGCATCACGGCTGCATTATCTTTGGCTCTTTTGCACTGTCTATTCTGCCACCTAACTCTCCAATCGATACACTTGTTCACAAACGAAAATTTGCTCAGAATGGTGCTACAGTAGGAACTTAGGCTGAAAATGGTGAGGACGCATTCGGTGAATGCGTCCTCTTCTTTTTCAATTATTTGTCCCATGAAATCAGAGAAAATCAGAGTTTAGAAATAATCAGAGTTTAGAAAATCAGAGTTTAGAAAATCAGAGTTTAGAAATAACAAGTTTAGAAACCGGCCTCGTGAATGCTCTCCATCTCGTTGAATCCCTGGAGCAGCCTTTCCTGCTTCTTGTAATACTCCGCGACTTTCCCCTGCTTCTCTGTTCAACGACCGAATTCCCATTCATTGAATCAGTAATTTTCATAATCGAAACCAAGGAGTTCACAGAAATGGGAAAGCGGTTACTCTGAGGGCAGAGGCGGCGGAGATGGCTGCGATGTGAGGGTTGGGAGGGAGACGGCAAATGGAACTCGTTGATGTTGAGTCTCCAGGAGGAGGAGGAAGGGGCGGCGGTTGATGGGGGAGGCGGAGAGAGCAGTTCTCTTCTGGAGGTTTCCA
>JAULKK010000011.1:10530598-10541665 GCA_032355705.1 Rubia peregrina | reverse complement strand
ACCCCGCCCCGCGCCCAGCCACCTACCACCACCCACAAACACCACCCAAGCCCGTACCACCCGAAATTTGGAGAGTACGTGGAGGAGCTCCTCTCCTCCAGCTCATCTTCCCCTGTCGCGGCCACTCTCTTCCTGATTCCCAACGCCACTATCGAATCCACCACCATCGTCCCAGTCCCAAATCTGCCTTCCCAGCCTTGACCACCGACGTCCCTATCCTAGCCTATCCACCAACGCCTAATCCTAACCACCACCGGCCCAACCACTGCCAAACCCCGTCGTCTCGAAGCCCTACTGCCACTCGCCACCCCACTCCGCCGCCCCTCAATCTCCCCTGTCTTTGCGCGCCACCTCATGAACCCAGACTAATTCCCATACCTTCTTGCCGCAAAAAGGGTAGTGGAAGAAGCACCGCTAGGGAAAATTAGTCTTTCTGAATAGACAAACAAAGGTAATATAGACTTTTCAAATTTTCTGAATTTTTATTTTTTAAAATAGTGGTATAAGAGTCAATTCACATAATTTTGGTCAAATTCAAGTTCACAGGGTTAGGCACTCTCGATCAAATAATATGGTTAGAATGGCACTCTCGACCAAATAATAGGATTAGAATTGCACTTTCAAATTTTATAAGATTAGATTGACACTTTTGACCAAAACATAGAATTATTTGAGCATTAACTCAAATTATTTTAACATTGTCATAAAAATTTATCAGATGATAAAAATTACTCCCCCGTCCCGGGTCAAATTTCACAGAATTTTTTTCACGCTCATAAAAAAACTTGTCTAATCGTTAATATGTTTAACTAAGTATAATAACGGTAAACAAAAAGTTACTTTTGAGAAACTACTTGTTATGAAAAATTCCAACAATATCACATACAATAATATTATTGTTTATATATTTATTCAAATATGTGATCAAAGTTGGATTGTGAATAGTGACATAAAGTGAAGTGTGAAATTTGAGTTGGGACAAAGAGAGTATGAGTTATGGGAGTATTTTTTCTTGGAGAAAGACTCATATGAGACCTTCTCACCATAAGTTATGGTGAGACAAAGTAATAAGTAAACTTTTAAAAATTACATAATGTACCCCATGTCATTTTCCATCTTTAAATAATTATATTTATACCCTTCATCTCACCATAAGAATGAGTGAGACCGTCTCACTCAAGTCTTTGTACGGACAATTCTGGTTCTTTTACTGAGTGAACAACTTCCTTTCTGGCAACTTTTTATGTTATTATTTTCATTCAGTCCGATATTTGTTTCAACTTTTGAGACAAAACTCTTTGTTTGAAAAATAAATAATTTAAGAAACATGTGAAATGAATAAACTCCATCCGTCCCAAATCTATTTGCACTCTTATTTTTTGACACTATTCTCTATTAAATTTTGACTGCATATTTGAATACATATATGAAGAACAATATTATCGTATATGATATTGTTCAATTCGTCGTAACAAGTTGTTTCTAAATATCAACTTTTTATTTGCCGTTATTATACGCAGGTAAATATATTAGCGGTATAATATGTTTTTTGAACAGCGTGATAATGATCGTTGTGCAAATAGAGTTGGGAGAGGGGAGTTAATAAAACAGATAATATGTAATAGTCAAAGTGTTACCATCAAATGAACGTAAGTTTAACAATTCATTAGATACTAGTCTGGTAACACCGCGCGTTGCACGGTGGGTTAGATAACAAATTATATTAACGATTATATAATATTAAACACTGTAGTACATGATCAAATATATAGTAAATCATATTACACTTAACTATTCTTTAGTTTTAGAGATGAAAGTAGGAATGAAATATTGAAACACATGTCCAGACAAACTAAACTAAACTAAATAGACAAACTAAACTAAATAAGCAACGATCTGCACTGATAAGAAAATGAGAGAAGTACTATATTGCGATTTGCATATATGTTAAGAAACCTTAAGATATACAAAACGACATTTGGAAAAGAAGTATTTCATATCTAACATGAAAATAAATTCATCAAAGAACACCTTAACTTGCTGCATGAATAGCAGATGTGTAAGGTAAGAAAAAAAGCCTGGAAATACCATCAGATACTTTTTAATAGCATTACACAAATATAAAAATTAGAGTACACTATAATGATGAGGTGTCTTCTTTATCTAGGTGTGTTTTTGATCACGTGGCCCATCTTAATGGTTAAATATCTGATGACCTCTAATTATGCATTGAAATCTAGTTTGAAGCTAATTGAGAATGACTACTACAAACAATCTCAGTCTGTCAAGGTTGAGATTTTTGCTGCCTTTGTGATGATGTGATTAACATTAACTGCACTTCATCATAGATCAATAAAAGTCTGGTAAAAGAACCCGGTGCTGACTGGGGCTCAAAATTTGACTACAGCAAGAGAAGAAAAGATGTGATGGATATTCCTGGCAGCATTTCATGTGTGATGTGTACGGGTAATCACTATTAACTTACCAAAGGGTAATTAGTATTGTCTCGAATGTGTGATTGGCAAGGATAAGCCGCAAATGAAAGTGAGAATTGTTATGATCGGTAAACTTGTTGAGAGTCGATGCTTATGATTGGATATATTCAGCTGTTGTGAATATCTCTATTGGTGCAAGTCCCTTCTTCACGATCTCAATATATGAATACAAAGTGAACACATAGCCATCCAGTCAATATATTTTCAATGAGTATAAAATAAAATTGGATGTATATGTTTTACAAAGTTAACAATTCAATGAACCATTGCAAGTTCAGATAGAACTATGAAAGAAAAACTTCATTTCTCATGCTATTAAAACAACTTCATCACCATTCAATCCTATTCAAGAAACAACCAACACTTTATAGCAGCCAAAAGAACTATCATTGTGCCAGATGATCACCCACTTAGCAACAACGCATATATCACATTCACTCTTAACACCACACAACTCCATTCATGTTGAATACAGAAAACACTATCTGAATACATAAATCTACAAATAAAAGGTCACCTTCAAAGTCATCCATGGAGACAGTAGTAGGTAATTCACCATTTGATTTTTACTCCAAATAGTTTGTTACATGTACTACATGTAAACCACCAGATTCAACCTTAATTTGCAAAAAGTGTTCCTGGAAAAAAATATGACAAACACATCATCCAGATTTTATTGCTAAACTGAAAAGTCATTTAAGTAACAATGTGTGTGGTTATAACAAATGATGTTTGGGAGAATCAGAGCTCAAGGCTGAACCACTGCCTATGTTTACTTCTTTAGTATGACATAAACAGCCAAGGAGCTGAGCATTCAAAATGCCTTGCAAACCAATATGCAGTTTAATAGGACATTGAAATTATTCAATAGGTTATTAAAAAAATTGATTCATTGAATACAAAGAAAATGAAATTATTGGGCATCTATCATCTTAACTGAAGTCAAAATAAGCCAAAAGTTTTTATTTTAGAACCCAAGCTAGACACAATCATGCCAACATCCTGGATATAGAAAACTAAATCCAAACTTTTCAATCAACAGCAACCTGCGCCTTAACTTTTCAACTGTAAATGTGCATATGATATCGGGGACTACTGGACTGCATATAGACCTACAATTCAGTAAATTAACCATACCCATTTGCTGATGTAACATTGATTAATGCCAACACATTTACTAACACATCGCTATGGCTCAACGTTAAGATTGGCGCAACAACAACAAATCAGCAGGCCAAAATTAACTAAACAATCTTATTATTAATCTTAAAACTCAACTAAATAACATAAAACATTATCATAATCCACACCCCTTGAATTCTCCTTCTAGTGACAGGACATTTCGAACTCTGGACCTCTTCTTAGTGGTCCAATACACAAGTTTCCAATTTAATACAATCCATGTAAGAATTAATTAAGCAAAACAAGTAAACACTAAATTACATATAAAGCATACTAAAAAATAGTTTAGCATATTCACATCTCAATAAAAACGAATCAAACACTACAGAAGTTGAGTTACCGAGTGTTTTGACGACCCTCAGATTTGGTGGCATAGTTATGGCACTTGGGCAGGTTATCCGGTGGTACTGTCAGAGACTCACTGCATAAAAATCCAGCCATGCACTTCATTTAGTTATAGCGGCCTCTGGTATAGACGCAATCCATGCATCATCTGAGTCCTTTCCACCATCCTCGTACCTCAACAAAACACCGAATAATATCTTTCCCTGTCACAACAACAAGAACCAAACTTCAAACACAACTCATGCCAGTTTCTTCATCTCACGGTTTTCTACCCACCTTTATTCTCCGATAGGCAACTAACGTAGACAATGGTTCCGTTGACATTTGCACCACTCCACCTTCCAAACTTAAATTAATCATATGGCATCGATTGCATCCACCCAATGACTACAAGAAAAGGTGTAGTCTTTAGGTATTTGAAACAAGATAAATGGTTCAATTTCAATGTTCAATAGCTGCTATTCACAACTGCAGTAAAAAAAGTGGGAACCAAAAACTTACAGTGAACTTTTTGCCTCCAATTCTGAGACCTTTCATTCATCTTCTGCATATGCTTCTCCACCCGTTACTACAAGGTTGGGACCAAACCTCGATGCATCAATTTGAATCAAATGTCCCTCAACGCCCTTCTGCAGCTCTAATGATCGAACAGTGAGCAAAACAATAGACTATATTTAGTTCAATGAAATAGACTATTATGAATGAAGTAAATTGGTAATTTTGAGAAACTGAAGCTTGATACAACTCAAGAGGATGTCAATGTATTCAACACACTTGAGCTTAATATTTTATTCAGGTCAATGACACGTTCCTCAGAAATCAGCAAAAATTGTGCTTCATTTGCAAAATTAATTTTGGTCGTGAAATTACGCAACCCTGAGGTCAAATTATTGTCGAAGCAGCTGTAGCATTGTGGCCTGGAACATTTTAATAAAGTACAAGGACGACCAATGGCATTGCTAAACTAGGTGTCAATTTCATCGTGGTAACAGAGGACTTCAAACCTATTGAGCAAAGAAAATATATTCATATCGGCAACCAATCAAATAATAGACTGCTATAGAGCCATGTAAGAGTAAAAACAAGCTAACATCAGTTACTACATTATAAACTCATGCAGGAATGCTATGAGTCCTATGACTACGTGTACCAAATTGAAACTGAATAACAACAAAAGCTTTAAACCCCCTGAGTATGAATGTCCACTTCATCTTTTCTGGCAACCAATAAATCTAATCTCAGTTCAATCTGCAACTTATCTCTGCAACGTGGTGATTGCACAAACAGTATTTCCATGGCTGATACTACACCCCCTTCTTCTGCACTTACCATAGACAACTCAAACAATCAACAAGCATAAAACCATCCAAACATGACAACAACCAACCTACTTATTTACACCAAAGAAATTTGCAGAACCAATATCACAATGGATAATCAATCAGCAAACGTGAAAGAATATTAAGTTAGAACATCCAACACATATACAAATATACACAAAGAAATTCAAAGAACAAAAAAAAACAAAAAAGGGCCAGACAATATCTTTATTCTTTACATAGACAAAGCAAACTATTAGCAAGGCAAAAACCAATCAAATATGTGACAACCAGCAGCCTATATTCAAACTCCAAGAATTTCAAAGAACCAAAAACACAAGTAAAACTTAGGTCTAGAAAGTATCTTTACATAGACAACCTAAATGACCACCAAGCACGTGAAACAAATGGCAGCAGGAAGATATTTTTACATAAAAAACTGAAACAATCACCGAGCTCGAAACCAGCCAAAATCGCACGCACAAACACATATTGCAGAACCAAAAGCTTAATGGAAAATAGATCCACATAACATAACTCTAAAACATGATCACAAGGAGAAAAAAGAGAGCTATTTTCAGCAGATTAACATATCTAACAGATTAATTGATCTAAAATTCACCTTGCCATCTAAAGTTTGGATTTACTCTTCATCGAATACATTGCGGAAGTA
This sequence comes from Rubia peregrina, assembly GCA_032355705.1. NCBI lineage: Eukaryota > Viridiplantae > Streptophyta > Magnoliopsida > Gentianales > Rubiaceae > Rubia > Rubia peregrina. The sequence goes on along the minus strand of JAULKK010000011.1, from coordinate 10,535,651 downwards.
CTGTACCACTCTACTCCTCCATCGAAATTGCACCACCAACGCGCACCATTATCGTTGCACCGCTAGAGCTCCAATTTGATTAACATCACCTAAGGTAATACTTGCAAAAATGTTACAATAGGTTCAACTTAGTATTATTAGCACCTAAAGTAAATGAAGGTTTTCCATTCGTTTAATCGATTAAACGAAGGTTTTTCGATTCAATACATGCAACCCGAAAATTTTATATTCATTTCTTCTAATTTGCACTTTAAACCTTAGCCTTTCCATGGCTTATGGAAATACCGTCTTTCAACAAACCGGCTCTTTAATTAAATCAATCAAATAAAACAAGTACTCCCTTCGTTTCTTTAACAATGGCACACTAGCTTTAGGTGCTTGGATTTAAGAGAAGAAAATGAGTTGATGAAATTGAATGTAGAATGTAAAAAGTAGAATGAGTGGATGAAATTGAATGAATCTTGGTAAAAATGGAAAGTGTGTCAATATAAAAGAAACAATTCAAAAAGAAATGTGTGTCATTGTTAAAGAAACAGAGGGAGTAACAAACCTATAGTAAACCAATTAGATGACATTTGACAAATAGGTCCTTTATATTTTCTTGAAATTGCATGTTTCATAATGGGCAAAGTTCCAACTACTACTAACTACGGTGATAAGGCGGTAAGGATCAGCCTATCAACTTTTTGTTGGGCAAAATGACGTAAAAAATAGACACGAAATTCTTGTGAAGTTACACGTAAGGCAAAGAGGATCACACATATTACAAGTTCTTTTTGCTTTTGAAATTGTTGGGTTTGGAGTGGTTACTCAGATGGCTAAGCTAGAGAACGAAAATTCAAAACTATAAAGGAAAATGAGGAAAGTGACTGGCTCAGAACTGTGTGGACGGGAAGGTAGCGTAACGCTCAAAACGATGTTGTTTTGGGCAGCCATGTGTCTGCGCACGTTGAAACACATGGTTGAGGAGTTGCTGGAGACTTTGTGGCATATGTAAAAATACAAAAATACCCCTGACGACCATTGTGTCAACATAGAGAATGGGAGAATTTCTTTTCAATATTGCGGGGAGATGAAGCTATGGTAATTTAACGTGACAATATTCAACACATCTCCCACCAAAAAGCAGCGTTAAATTCCAACTTCCGAACAATTTCAAAAGCAAAAAGAACTTGTAATAAGTGTGATCCTCTTTGCCTTACGTTTAACTTGACAAGAATTTCGTGTCTATTCTTTACGTCATTTTGCTCAACAAAAAGTTGATAGGCCGATTCTTACCGCCTTATCACCGTAGTTTGCCCATTATGAAACATGCAATTGCATGTATTGAATCGAAAAACCTTCGTTTAATCGATTAAAGGAATGAAAAACCTTCATTTACTTTAGATGCTAATAATACTAAATTGAACTTATTGCAACATTTTTGCAAGTATTACCTTAGGTGATATTAAATTAAATCTAACGCAACACTTTTCAATATTTATGAAGCACTTTATAAGTTATTGTAACATTTTTAATAAGTGCTGCAAGGAAAGTGTTACATTAAAGTTAGTTTGTCGTAGTGAATTAAGAAGTATAAATAGGGGACAAAAGTAGTACGTTACAATCTATTAACTCGGATACAATATTCCAAGGGTACAATGCGATGTGATTTATCAAGTAGTATAAAAAAAAATTAGAATTAGACAATAACCAGTGATCCATGATTTTAGGATTTTAAATTGTAAACTAAAATTATTTCCTGCAAATGCGATAATCTTGGATATTTCCGTATCCAATAATTTGCGACAATTTATGAATTTTTGCAACAATTGTTACCAAAACATCAAATTAGACAGAGACACGCTACTTGTAAACTTTGTCATGCACACACAAAAAAAAACTCCAATCTCCATCTGAATATTTGCAGACAGTTTACCTAACTGAATGAACAAGGCCAAAGAAACGTATCCCATCAGAGTTGTACTTCTTCCCATAAAACAATCCTTCAAAGATCAACCAGACCTTTGAGCATATTGTTTACCTGCTTGTCTGCCAGTCACAATTGTTGTCAAATGCACAAACTAAATTATTGTTGAGAAGTTGAACAAACAAACAAAATTTCCCTACCAACCAAAGCTAAATCCCCTTCACACATATACTGTATATATAAACCCTTTAATGCATGAACTCGAAAAACAAAACAAACAGCTTCAAACATCTTACTTTCCAACAATGGCTAACTTTCATCTTCCCTCTCTTCTCTTATGCATTCTTATTGCCGGATCAGCGATAAGCATCAACTCGTATGGAGCAGCAGCAGCGCGTAACCTCCTCGAGGTTCCAAAACCCGAGGTCCCAACCATTCCCAAGCCTGAAATCCCTACATTACCAAAACCAGAGTTCCCAACGCTTCCAAAGCCCGAGATTCCCGAGATTCCAAAGCCAGAGTTTCCCACGCTGCCTAAACCTGAACTACCAAAGCCTAAGTTCCCTGAACTTCCTAAGCCAGAGTTCCCCACATTGCCAAAACCCGAGTTCCCAACACTGACAAAACCTGAAATTCCTACATTGCCAAACCCTGAAATTCCCAGTCTGCCAAAACCAGAAGGCCGTCGCCTTTTAGAAACAACCTTGCCTGAGCCACCCAAAGTCGAGCTTCCAAAACCTGAAATTCCATCTCTGCCAAAGCCTGAAGTCCATGAACTACCAAAACCCGAAATCCCATCTATACCAAAGCCTGAAATCCCTGAACTACCAAAACCTGAAATCCCATCTCTGCCAAAGCCCGAGCTTCCCACATTGCCAAAACCCGAGGTCTCTAAACTACCACCAAAGCCTGAGATTCCCACCTTGCCAAAGAAAGAACTTCCCACACTGCCAAAACCCGAAATCCCTGAACTACCGAAGCCTGAGATTCCCAAAATCCCCAAGCCTGAGTTTCCCACGTTGCCAAAACCCGAAATCCCAACTCTACCAAAGCCTGAAATTCCCACTCTACCAAAGCCCGAGATTCCCACATTGCCAAAGAAAGAAATCCCCACATTGCCAAAGCCTGAAATCCCTGAATTACCAAAACCCGAGGTTCCAACTCTCCCAAAGCCCGAAACCCCGAAATTCCCAAAGCCTGAATTGCCTAAACCTGAGATTCCCACACTACCAAAGCCTGAGCTACCAACTCTGCCAAAGCCTGAGATTCCGACGATTCCCAAGCCCGCGGTTCCTGAAGTTCCCAAGCCATGAGCATTGTTTGTCTCGAGCGCGCCACACTTTATTCCAGAAGTCTATGCAGTCTAGCTAGACCATATTTATTTTGCATTTGATTTGAGCATTTCTTTTTCAGGGTTGTTGAGTCATACTTCTGTTCCTGTTTCTACACATCCATATGTAATTCATTTGCTGTTTCAGTGGTTAATGTTACATTTTTTATTTTATCAGTATCAGATGATTGGTTCCAACTTCACAATTTGGCCTAATGATCACATTCAGAACAATCAACTCATTGACAATAATTTCATTTGCCCAACACCTGAAGAAACTTAACATTTGCTAACATATAAAATTTTCTGAACTAACTACTTGAAGAAACTGGTTCCACTGATGAAAAAAACAGAAAAGAGGGTATGATTAAGGATAAGCAGCACAAACATGCGAAGAACGTGCACACATCTTCAACCAAATCAGTACACACAAAGACATAAACAATTCAAAGCTGCTGTCTGTCTTGTTCATGACTTGTTTGACTTGCAGCAATTTCATGACCAAAATGAGGCTTAGAAAGTAGAGTTTTAATGATAGAAAAAGTATGTTTGGGAGATTTAGATGTAAAAATTCAGTCTTTTGGTTATACTTTGATACGATGCATTGATTTGGAGGCTGTTTGTGACTAAAAGCAAGTTTTAACTGTTTATGGGAATTTCAATTTTATTTGTTCCTGAGACCATCTTACAATATTAGTAGCTCGGTAAGTGTATTTTTCTTAATAAGCAACATTCCTTGTTAAAGAGCTATCATTGTTAACGGCATGGGCGGAACTACAAGTCTCCCATGTTCTATGCTACAATAAAATTTTACATATACGTATACAAAAAGTAGCCACGAAGCCAAATACTGGGAATATGCGTCTACTGGATTAAATTTGGACTATGATACCATATTAGTGTCGTGAGCATCTACATAAAACCAATTGAAATTATGCTCGTGTGACGTGACCTTATATATTGAGTTATACACAACCTTTGCACTCAAATCAAGGCCGCAAAGTTCATTCTAACAATGAATATAGGACGAGAAAGATAAACAAAACACCCAATGTTTTGAGAGTCCCTCATGTCTAGCAATAAAACCTATTATCTAATTTGTTATTCACTTGTACAAAAAGTAGACCCAGTGACCATAAACTACTCCCTCCGGTTCACTAACATTAACCAATTACTTTTGGCGCTTGGATTTAGGTGTTGGGGATATTAATTCCCAAAGACAATATCAAGCAAGAGAAAAAAAAACAACAAAGAACAAACACACCAATTTACGTGGAAACCCAAATCGGGAAAAAATCACGGCAAACAACTCCAATCAACTAGAAAATAGAAGAATTTTACAGAGTATGTTCTATCTCTCTTAACACACTATGTCTCTCAACCCTCTTCTATCCTCCCTAACCAAACATCCAAACTCACAAACTTTCACTTACTAACTTGGCGGCTTTAGCAAAAACAAGTTCTATTTATACTAACACACCCTTAAATCCTAAGTCTAATCTATTTGGCCTAGACTCTTGTAGCTCATTTAGAATTAAACTTAAGTCAAACAAACTCTATTTGGACTTTGAGGAGAAATTCCAACAATTCCCCCCTCGACTCAAAGTCCCAAATACAATATCTTCAACACGTGCAAATTGCATCTTCTTGGTCTTCAACTCATCCGTGTGAATGCCAAGTTTATCGCAAGATCCATTGCTCGAACTCCGAACATAAAAGAGATTATGATCACTTCTTACTCCTCTGATGATCAAATCTCTTCCCTTAAACACTTTGCAAAAATCCTTGTCGCCGGTAAATCTGCATCCTCGAGA
>JAULKK010000011.1:10518235-10530498 GCA_032355705.1 Rubia peregrina | reverse complement strand
AAGCATCTCAGTTTCTTGATCCGACGGTTTTCTACCCACCTTTATTCTCCGATAGGCAGCTAACGTAGACAATGGTTTCGTTGACCTTTGCACCACTCCACCATCGAAACTTAAATTAATCATATGACATCGATTGCATCCACCCAATGACTACATGAAAAGGTGTAGTCTTTAGCTATTTGAAAGAAGTTAAATGGTCGAATTCCAATGTTCAATAGCTGCTATTCACAACCTCCAGAAAACACTGAAGCCAAAAAAGTGGGAAGCAGAAACTTACCGTGAAATTTTTGCTTCCGATTCTGAGACTTTTCCATTGATCTTCTGCAAATGCTTCTCCACCTGATACTACAAGATTGGGACGAAATCTCGATGCATCAATTTGAACCAAATGTCCCTCAACGCCCTTCTGCAGCTCTAATGATCGAACAGTGAGTAAAACAATAGACTGTATTCAGGTCAATGAAATAGACTATTGTAAATGAAGGAAATTAGTAATTTGAGATACTAAAGCTTGATATAACTCAATAGGATGTTAATGTATTCAACATACCTGAGCTTAATCTGTTATTCAGGTCAACAACACTTTCCTCAGAAATCAGTAAAAACTGTGCTTCATTTGCAAAATTCATTTTGGTCGTAAAATCTCTACGCTGCCCTGAGATCAAATTAGTGTCGAAGCAGCTGTAGCATTGTGGCCTGGAGCTCCTTAATAAAGTACAAGGACGACCGATGGCATTGCTAAACCAAGTGTCAATTTCATTGTGGTAACCGAGGACTTCAAACCTATTGAGCACAGAAAATATATTCATAACGGCAACCAATCAAATAATAGACTGCTATAGTGCTATGTAAGAGTAAAAGCAAGGTAGCATCAGCTACTGCATCATAAACTCATGCAGGAATGCTATGTCTACGTGTGCCAAAATGAAACTGAATAACAACACAAGCTTCAAACCTCTGAGTATGAATGTCCACTTCATCTTTTCTGGAAACCAATAAATCTGATCTCAGTTCAATCTGCAGCTTATCTCTGCAACGTGGTGATTGTACAATCAGTATTCCCAAATTCAGATCGATGAGTGTGCTAATGTAGCACATATCCGGAACCTAAAGCCAGGTTAAGGTTAAATCAGGATTCTTAGTAGCATTATAAAACTAGTTAGCTAAACAAATTAGAAAAATATCAGCCACTAGGCAGCAACCTAAATTAGATAATCTTGTATGTAGTCTTCAGACATCTCTTCATTGAAGAAATAATTGGTCAGTAATATATCCAGTTGTTCCTCGTATTAGGTTATGACATGAGTAAGTGGATCAGGTACCTTCTTTTGTGTCAGAATTTCACCACTGGGGCCCCTGAGAAGCCACTCCCGATCATGCAGCAGTCCTGATAACCAGAGGAGGCTGTTAAATATTTTCTCAGACTATTCCAATGGGTTTATGTACAGAAGAACTCCATAGCATAGTGACAGCTTATAGGTAGAAAGAAAGCGTATGCACACTGAAGTTGACCTGGAACACTGAGTTTGCTCACAATAAAAGATCCAACCTTTATTTTTATTTTCTATAATATATTTTCAATGGATTAACTAGTCCCGTGAATTGAGCTATAGTATAGGATTTCTTGAGTTAATGTTTGCAGACACAGATGTTTCCTCAAACTCGGAAGGATCAAAATAGTAGGAGACTGGATGACAAACTTTTGTGTCGAACTTTTGGAACAGTCTGTTTTACCATTTCAACCCGTATTGTTTCTAGGAACCAAGTATGACTGGTATATATAGGCAAGAACTCGCAGATAAAATGCAGTGTTATATTAGTATTCAGCTGACAGCATTACCAGTACTGATAAGGGGCCAACTTTCTGCTTCAAAACCCATGCATGACTTTATAGGATAGATGTAAATAGATTTGAGAAAGTATTTTTCATGAACTCTATCGTTTCCTGCAATTTGAGAAAAGCAAAAGAATTAAAGGTGAAGAACTAAGGCAGAATATGTAGTTGTTTCACATAAACTCTTAACAAGAGCTACAATATTTATTCACATGTTTAGGACCAAAATAAAACCCCTTGAATAACTCAAAAAGAAACAGAATAATGAACAAACCTTTAAGGTGAGTAGTCCCTGGGCTGAACGGATAAGGGCTAGGAGGTTGTGAGTGCAAGGATCCAAAAGAAGTTTCAACGAAGGCCAAAAATTTCTGCAAGATAAGTTCTATAACTTTAAACATGAAAAGGAAGCACATCACAAATTAAAATGTTTGGCTTGATATACTATATCGTAAGCAACTGATAATGATAAATACAATAGTGATATTTCCTTCAACTCCCAAAGGATAACTCAACTTATATTAGTGATTGTAAAATTCAATTTTAATAGGCAAAAAGAAAGCAACTTTTCTAGTGGGAAGATGAATGAACAGATCACCAAAAAGGGAAGTTGGGCAACTACTCAATATCATACATACTTACGGCCTCTATCCCTTTTAAAGTTAAGAATAGAAAAGAGACTATTAGTAGAAACTAACAGAAGACGCTAAAGGCCAAATAGTAACCAAATGACAGGTAACCAGATTTTAATAAATACCTTCGCATCTTCAAAATTTGACATGTAACCAAATGATACTCTAACAGCGCCAGTAGGCTTTCCATTTAAGATATCATGATCATCCCAGCAAACATGCCCAGCCTGATAAAAAAATGATACAAAGATGAGTTAAAAATCAGATTCTCGACAAAAGGACTGATGAATAAGAAAGGAAAAATAACTACCTCGAGGTTAGAAAGAAGATCTGAGTGAGACAAACCAAGATATTTTGCACATGCACCAGGATTGCAAAAACATCCTGTCTAAAATAACAACAGAATAATGGTCAAACACAGTTTTGCACAACCAACAAAATATACGCATTTAGACTAACAATAACGAATGTAAATTCTGACATCAAAGGTGAAAGGACATAATCTAAACCATGATGATAACGGAAATAAGGAGAAAAAACATTTATACTCTTTGGTCTTTGCTAACTTAGAAAATAGCCATAATCAGCTAACTATCAGATTTTGGTAGCAGCACTGCAACATACATATCATAAGTCCATCATGAAATGGCTTGGATGTATGATACCATAATTGAGACTTACACAGTTGGAGAAAAAAGAAGAAGAAAAAAAGCGCCAATTTAGCAAACAAAACTGAATTATGTAATCCAACCTTACCCGCAACTGTATCCCAGAAAGGGATGCAAGTTTCTCCACTTCACGGTGACCAAACCAAGTGCCATCTGGCCTTCTCAAATTGAATGAAACTATAGGACCTATTCGTTTAGGAGGCACCTGAAAAAAGGATATGAAAAATTCAATGACTTCGTGAATTTTTTACATGCTTTAATTTTCTAATAATAACAGAAAGACCAAACTAATGTTTCCATGCAAATCAGTAGCTTTTGCATCCAGTCTAAGCCCAAAGCGCAATAATATTGAAAAAGTAATAATAGTAATGTTAAACAAAGAAATTATATAAAGCATACGAACTTAAATATTAACCTTCTCTGTCCCATAAATTGTGCAAACATGATTTCCGTTCCCATGCCTCATAGCTGAAAGTGATTTTCTCACATATGTTGCAACAGTTGCTGTATGCCTTCAAAACAACAATAGCCCAATTTAAATCATAAATAAAAGAAAAACATCTCGTACAATATTGTAATGCAGGCTTCCAAAATGTGACAGAACTAAACCATAACAAAAGAACTCCATATACCGTGATATAGCAGGCATGGTTAATGAGCTAATGATTCTGAACCCATGGAGAATCGAAACAATGCTTAGATATGGTAGAGTGCCATCCTCAAAAAGTTCCTCAATGCCATCTCTCCTTTTTACAAAGTCAATGTCAGCAATCGATGCAGCCACAGTACCTAAAACAGTTGAAACTGTCACAAGAATGATATTGCTACTAAGTACGAAATGTAGAATAGAAAACACTCCAACCTCCACTGAAGTAAGTCTTCTTCAATAACTTTGCAGTTTCTGTCGCAGTGCAGTGGATGTCAAGTAGGAAGGGAGAAAGAGAGGTCAGATCACTTCCTTTATAGCAAGCGATAAAAGATAATTTTGAAACGTACTTAATCCATGACTACAAAAGCTGAAAAACACATTAGTGTTGGCTTAAAAAATCAATCTCATTACCATTTCTCACAATAAGGGCTCCAAGACCAGTTGGATATCCAAATATCTGGACAAGATGGGCATAAATTAAACTAAAACTCAGGAAAGAAGTCCATAATACCCTCAAATGTAAAATTCACACCTTATAGAATGATAATGTTACAAAGTCTGCTTTATACTTGGACAAGTCTGGTGGTTCTGTTGCACATCCTTTTGCTGCATCAATCAAAACCATCCATGATCCTCTGTTCATAAAAATGAAGCCACAAAAAAGACGTGTAATAGCACATTTCTCTGAAAACAAAACTCTGTGCATATTGGTTCTCTACTCTCTTTTTCCTCTATCTCATTAAAAACATATGCACATGATTGCACAGAAAAATCTAAGCAAACAAAAACAGAACAGTCTCATGAGCTTGAAAATAAAGATTCATTCTTTACAACTTAATCTACACTGTATAATTTAGGGTATCCTCCAAGCATACTCAAACATGTTAAAAGTTGGAATCTTGAGGTCAAAGCACAAGTATCACATGTCAGGCATCATATTTACCGTGGATCGATGGAGTCTTCCAACACCTTATGTGAATTATCCTTGATAAGATTCACTAATTCTAGGTTGAATCGCAGACCTGAGAAGTTGCACTCGGAGGGAAAAGCAAATAAGTTATATGCATCACCTGCAATTTAAAAGCATCATAAGTTCACTACCCCTCATAATTAAAACTATATAACGCGAATAAGAAGAAGCATCACAATACAAGAATAACGATTCATCAGAGTACTTGATGGTCTACCTGCAGGATGATTAATACTTACTCCACCTTCAACTCTCCGCTGTTCTTTGTGCGGAATTATTTGAATTTCAGATTCAGAGGTCCTAGATTGGCCATGATCTGCAGTCTCCTGAACATCTACAGCTAGAGCAGCAGCGCCTTCATTGAGAGCATATCTAAAGACTATTAAGGAACAAGATTCATAAAAGAGAAACTACAAAATACATCAGCATTCACGACATGTAAACAACAAGGATACTCCCGTATGCCAAGCACACTATTATGATTCTCCATCGTGTACACAAAATTGCTTCGACAGCTCCACGGGAAGCTCTCCCCCACTAGTTTCAGTGCTGCTGTTGCCCCGGAGGTGAATATAACACTATACTCTCTAGGCGATGCGTTGAAATATCTAAGAACCTACATCACAATAAACGGAACGAATGAAGGCACCAACAGAAAAAATACATACATATCTATAAGCATACACGAAAGACAAAATGCTCACCTCTCTTCGAGCTTCCGCAACCATGTCAGTGGTTGCCGAGCTGCAGTTACTTTGGCTATCTACATTTCCCAGCCAAAATTGCAAAATATGGTTGAAAAATTCATTCAAATTAACTTTTATGTTTAAAAAATGAGGAAAATAAGAATTGAAACACACGTGGATTTCCATGGAGCGTGGAACTGAGGTCCTTGAAAACAGACTCCAACTGCGATTCCGAATACAGAGTTGCTCCGGCGTGATCCAGGTAAACCACGTCTGCGTTTCACACACTCAAAAAATCACACTATTTTACACAGAAAAATCCTAAATTAATACAACATCTTGCAATAAAAACTACCTTTCAATCTTTTGAACTCCGTTTCTCGCATTTCATCGATATCCCTGGGAGCATTTCTGTAGCCGTAATCCTCACCAGATTCCTCCAAGAACCGTTTTTTATCAGTTTCAAAGCTCATCGTTCCCGAATCAACAAAAAGAGAGAGAGAGAGAGAGAGAGAGAGAGAGAGAGCTGAAACTTGAAGAAGAAAGTGGAAAATACGATTACGTAATCTCTATCCCGGTGACGTAACACTCTAATTTCCATAACGGCGGCCCATTTCGTAGCCAAACCCGGTCCAATGGATTAGTTAAAGTGAAGGCCGAAACGGGGTTAATGAGCCCATTTACAACCTAAAAGAACATTACATCCTTGACTGAAATCCGGTCCAAATGGGAGACCTTTGACTCTCCATGGTCAATATTAATATATTATAATGATGACCAAGCCGCATGCATGTTTTGTTTTCCACAGGGGCAAATTCAATGAGCTAAACAACACCGTAGAGTTAGTTTATTGAAGGATTAGATCAGATGGTTATTGAAATTATGACATAAATGAGAAAGTATCCATCTTCATGTCTCATCGTAATCTGTAGCAAAATTATCATGTTAGATTTCTTGTAACGTGTATTTTTTAAGTATAATTTATTATTTTTCGCTGGTACGTAAAGTTACTTTCAAGAGCTTGAGATAGTTTTTTTTATAATAAAAAAATACAATTTCAGATGGAAGACATAGAATGAGTGTATCAAATTTTGAATTTTAATTGGTAGATAGAGAGTAGGTACCAGTTTCACTATTTACTCTCATTTTTGCTAGTTAACAAACAGTTGACCAAGGCTGCAATGATGGTGTTGACTTGGTTTGTTTAGATGATGAAGATAGATTAAGTGACATGATTTAGTGAGTCATAATGATGCATTAAGTCGTGTAAGTGAAGACTCGTGCGGGGTTAAACTAATTGGTATGTATGTGAATTTGGTGGACAGCATGCACTTAACTTGTAAGTGTGTGGTTAACAAAGTAAACAAGGTTAATTAGCAACAACTTCCTACATGCTGCAGGTGGGAAGCATGTGGCCCCAATATGTTCGGTTAGATCATGTTAATTTTCAATTCCGTAACAATTTAATAAAAGTTCAATTTGATAAAACTTGGCTTAAATTACCCTTATTTATATTATTATTATTTCAGTTACGCATGTTTTTAGTTTAGCTCAATTTAATTCAATAAAGTTAATTACAATATAATGTACTTTTCGGCTGATGACTAGAAATAATTTAAACACACAAAATTGTACAACCTTAGAATGTGATAGGATGTCATACATTAACTATAGCATGTTAAGGAAATGGAAAGGCCTTGAAGATATAAGTGCGTGTGTTTTTCTTAGGTCATGCTTACGTAGTCAACGGGAGAACTAAATCATGCATAACCTTTATAAATGTTCAGTCCCAAATCTATTTGCTCTTATTCTTTACTAAAGTTTATAAACAATAATACTATTGCATATGATATTGTTAATTTTTAAATATTATTTTTAATTTATCTTTATTATACATAAATAAATATATTATTGTTGTGCAAATCAATTTAGACGAAAGGAGCACAGGAATTTGTATAACCAAAGCTGCGCCGTCCCATGCGAAAGCCAATTAAGTCTCTTAAGCCCTAGTGGAGTGCTTTAATTATTAAAAGATGGGATTAAAATAGCATATTTTGTAACTACGTACTCACAAAAGTAAACACAAAAGCATTAAGATAAGAAAGTAGTCAGCCATCTACGCCTAAATATTCCTTAAATTGCTTTACAAGTAATTGCATTTCCCTTTTATCCCGTGCCTTGCAAAAGTTACATGTTCATGTTTGCCACGTTTACTTTTAAAAATATTACCCCGTCCCATTTCAAACTGCACAAAATATTTTCACGTCCATCAAGAAACTTGTCGAACCATTAATATGTTTAACTACGTATGATAACGGTAAACAAAAAGTTACTTTTGAGAAACTACTTGTTATGGCGAATCCAAAAATATCACATGCAATAATATTATTGCTTATATATCTATTCAAATATGTGGTCAAAGTTAGACAGTAATTAGTGACATAAAGTCAAGTATGTTGTTTAACCTGGGACGGAATCACTTCAAATCCCTATACATTTGCATACTCCATCTGTCCCGCTAGTAATGGCGCATTTATTTTTTCACAATTTTCAATGATCATGTTTGACCTCTACTATCTATAGCTACTTATTAATTTTGCATAAAAAATTGATATTTGGGAAATATATGTTAAGACGAATTTAACAATATCTCACATGATTTATTTATTATATATATGTTAATTTATATTTATGGTCAAAGTATGTATAATTTGATCAACTGAACAATAATTTGTCATTACTAGTGGGATGGAGGAAGTATATTGTATCTATATCCCCACGGTTTAATCCGTATAAATTCAAATTTATACTAATTAATTAAGTTTGATCTATTATTTTTAGTTTTACTATATTTATATTAGTTCAGTTCATTTCACGTTACAAGTTACAACTATAAATTAACCTAGGAATATTAGTTAGTACGTAGCAGAAAGATGGCAGCAGGGAGTGGGAGCTCAGCAGCATCACCCTGCGCAGCATGCAAACTTCTCCGAAGAAGATGTTCCAACGAATGCATGTTCGCACCCTACTTCCCCGCCGACGAGCCGCACAAATTCGCTTCCGTCCACAAGGTCTTCGGCGCCAGCAACGTCAACAAGATGCTTCAGGTAAGGAAATCAAACTGCATCAGAAACCCGAAATATCTGTCCGTTCATACTTAATTAGAGTCGTGTTTGTAATACTGCAGGAGTTGGGGAAGGAGCAACTCGGGGATGCAGTGAGAGCGCTGGTGTACGAGGCGTATGCGAGGGTGAGGGACCCCGTGTACGGCTGTGCCGGCGCTATATCGTCTCTACAGAAACAGGTCGACATGCTTCAGTCACAGCTAGCCGTTGCACAAGCTCAAGTTGCTCAGCTTAGGCTAGCCGCCACCTCTCCCAGATCATCCATCACTACTAAGAGTTATGACAGTGGAAATCATACCGCTGCCTTAGTGATGGATGATCGGGCAGAGGAGGAGGGTAACCACCACAACAACAATAACTATTCGTTATGGTCGTACTAGATAACGAGCAAGCGTTACAGACTCTCGTAACATTAGAGATGCATCGAGTCCGAGTTAGTTTTGAGGTTTTCCAGCGGCTGTGTGCGTGGACTATAATTGTCAGCCTTGCGTTGGGCTTTGGGATTCTTGTCATGGGCTCAATATGTGATATGAGGCCATGTGTTTGAAATCATCTCTATAGCTAATATACTATACCTACAATAGATATATGCTGAGCTTTGCTAAATAATATTCAAGCATGCTCTAGCCTACAATTTCTAATTATCATGGATTTTTAAATTACAGTGATTTGTGTGTAATATCTTCTAATCGATATACTGTGGTGTTGTCAATTTTGTTCGGATCTTTTGGAGCACAAAAAGTAATGGTACAGAATCTTTCACACAATTTTTAAGAAACATATTTAAGCGTAACTACGATGAATTACATAAAATAATAACAAATAAATACTTACTAGGTATAAACAATCTTGTTTCATTGATCCACATATTGGGATGCTATCAATATTATTAACTTTTCATTGATTGATCTATTGTTATGGACAAATTTTTGGTTTAAGACAAATTTTTTTTTCAAAACACTTCTCTTTTAGCTGGTTTACATTTAGAAAAATATCAATCTATTATCTTAGACTGGTAAGTCCCATTATGAAGCAAAAAAAAAAGAGAATTAAATCCTATAGAGTAAATTATTTTTTGATTAGTTTGTTTGATCGTGGGGCTTATTAAAGTAAAATGATATTTAAAAATATTTTTACCTATAAAGTATTCAGATATATAAATATGTGCAGTTTATTGTGGAATGGAACACAAAAAATAAAATCCCTTTGTCCCAATATGCATCCTTACTTTTTGGCAGTCAACACTGTCAAACTTTGAGCACATATTTTAATAAATATATAAACAATAATATCTGTTGAAAATTAAACTTGATTTTGGTTTAGCCCAAGTGACTTCTTAGTGGCCCATTATCTAGAAGAAGTCCAAAGAAGTCTTAAGAAGTTTGGAAGATTCTAGAGTAGGTTCTAGAACATCTCTAGAACATGTAGATTGTGATGGAATTGTAGAGAGAATTCTAGAGAGCTAATTGTAGTCATTAGATTAGAGTTGGTATGGCAAGATCTTAGTCATTGGTTAGGGGATGCCATTAGTATAAATATGGGTGATGTAGTAGAGTTTCAATCAAGCCAAAAATAATAGAAACCTTCTCCTTTTAGAAATAGTCTCTTCCTCCAAGTTCTCTATTTTCACCCAAACTCCAAATCCTTCTTCAACCATTTAAAGTTTCCTCCCAACAAAATAGTATCAGAGCTATTACCTCTTAACAAAGTGGTATCAGAGCTATTCCCTCCCAACAATGAGAGCTTCAAATCAGTTATATTTCATCGGTTGATCAGCTAGCCGATATTTTCACGAAACCACTTGCAAAGGATCGTGTTGCTCATCCCTGAACCAGCTTCAAGTTCGTCCCTCTCTTGATCTTGCAAGGGGGTGTTAATAAACCAATACTTCTTTAGGTGACTTATTCTTACTGAATGTCTAAGTTTGTTTCTAAAATATAGGATATGGATTCTCCATTTGTAGAATCTGGTAGAACGTGTCGTAAGTATTAGTACTATATTGTTGTATATAAACTAATGTACTTTGCTAGCATATGAATACTGAGACAACTTTTAATTATAGTGTTGGAACTAATAGTTTGTTTCTTTATTTGTTTGTAGTTGGTGTATATTGTTGGTGCAGAAACAAGATGAGTTCCTCGCAGTCACAGTATGTGGTACTGGCTATCATTTAGGGGTTATTTTTTTAAGATGATCTCTGTACTGCGTCAATCTTTTCAAGACAAAGAGTATGATGAAGTTAAAAGGTTGATGACATTTTGTGGGAAGGAACTAAGAACTGAGTTGAATGATATTAAGGACTTCGATTCTCATAGAGAAGAGCATGTTTCACTGAAAAGAACCTACGACGGAGTTTTTCTCGACAAGATTAAAGAAAAACAAGAGCTTGTGGACTGCAAGAGTCATTTGAACAAGCTGAAAGTGACTTGTGAAGGGTTGTGTTAGCAGTTACAAGGTATAAATGTTTTGCAGAAGAATTGAAGAAAGTGACATGGATTCAACTTGTGATGAGTGATTTTAGAACTGCAATCTTGATTAGGATATCTCAGTGGAATTTAGGTTAATTGGCAAGGGGTTGTTGATTTCGAGTGAGATACGGTGTGCTTTTGTGTGTGGTGAAGGACAGAAGGAGAAGAAGCTATGGCTGGCTACATTGCCGGCTACTTGAGAATAGGCGGCTCTTTAATAGTTCTCGCGATCATCTTGTTTGGTATGCAATTATATTGCTTTTGTTTGGTTATGATTTGCGTGTGATGAGGATTTATTCATTGAACCATTCACACAGCAAACATTGTTGCATCTATTCTTAATGTTCCCTTTGAAGGACCAAAGTGCATGGTAGTGTTCTTCGGGCTTACGCTTCAGATTAGTGTGGTTGATTGATTAATTCTTGCTCACTTAAACCATTCATTTGATGGGCATGTTATGAATGACTTCGTAAAAATTATTTTGGACCATCATATAAGCTTTAATCAAATAAGAAAGGAAGTTGACATCATACACTTATAAATATGGCTGACTGCATTGGATACACTTTTGTGCAATTAACAGAATGTTGTAGGCGAGGTCGATAAGAAGGATACATTCACTCAGTGGAGGTGAAAGTGTGGATAGAATGTTTGCGCAACCTAAATAACTACGAACAGAAAATCAAATAGGTCGGGAAGAAAAAATATTGTCGTAACCACGAGTTTTTTACTATGTGATAATATGTCCTTGGATTATTTGGAGAATATCAATATAACTCTCAAATTTATTGCAACTTGTAATCAATGTTAGCCAATAACGAAATGGTAAAAAAAAATCTTTAGTTTTAATCAGATAAAAAAGGAAAAAAAAGTTCTCCTATATGAGACAATATAACTCTAATTTTTTTTAAAGTGTCGTTATACCTATATATTGACTTGAACTTGCACTTGCACTCAACACCAGTTAAGGCCACCCAATGTTAAGATAACCTAAAAGGGCTCATAATAAATTTGTTAAAAAATTCAAAAAAAAATGATCGTCATTGTCTTCAGAATATTTTTGTTGGAGCACTCACCTTTCACCATTCTGATATAATTAATTTTGAGTAAAGTGCCAAAATAACCCTACCTTTACAACGAAAGTGCCAATATAACCCTGTAAAATCAAAATGTGCCAAAATAACCCTAACTTTATTAAGTATGTGCCAAAATAACCCTAGGATCCGTTGACTGT
>JAULKK010000011.1:10494444-10506543 GCA_032355705.1 Rubia peregrina | reverse complement strand
GGCATGCAAAGAACTAATTGATCATAAATCAAGTTTACTTGGGCCCTCAGAGAGACGCAATAGCCAATAAATACAAACTCAATAACCAAGAACCTAAAGCATCAACATATTCAACGTCAGTTCAATTTCAAAATAATCGCACAACTCGTTCCCAACTACGGATGTACAGGGTGCAATACGACGCACAAATCAGTAAACAATTAAACACGTACGTCCACATATTAAGCTCCATTTCAACACAATAACATATCCATCACAAATCAACCAGGTTTATTCCCGCGCCCAAAGCAGCACATAGTAATCAACATGAATCATTTTGAACTCATTTAACATATGACAATCCTCATACTCATGCATAACTCGAAAACCGCAAACTCGGGTATTTGCTGCTTCTTTCTTATTTGGATGAAAATGTACAAACAAAAGACAAACAAAAAGCTGATAACAGCCACGCCAGCAACAATTCCCAAGATTAAACCAGTTTGATTTTTCTTTCTACATGCAGAGGGGATATTTGAAGCAGTAGGAATGAAATCTTTCCAAAAAAATTAGTATAATCATCAAAAGGTTGATAAAGCAAACGCGTACTAATCTAATCTGAACTGAAAATGTTTTGTATATGTACCTGGGGTAGGACTTATTGCGGAAACCATAGGTCCATAGGAACCTTGTTCCGACACACAACAAGTGCCCTTGCCAGCCTAAAACAGATGGATTGCCAGGTAGTTTTCAGTCACGTTAACCCTAAACATCCTCTGAACAGCAGTAAAAGAGAGCCCACCTGCTGTTTTTTTAAATCTTAAAGTCCTGAACCACTCGATTCCCCTGAAGAATGTTGACTAACTTAGGTCAAGACAAATCAACACGACTTTCAAATGAAAGGGAGCAGAATATTTGGCATGTAAAGCAAAGTGGAGTACTTATAAACACAGACCTGGACATATATATCGAAAACACGTGTTCCAAGACTCTTCCAACCAACATCTAGGATTTCTGATTCAGCAAACTGGAGATTCACTGTGTAGTTTCCATTTTCCATGGACCAGTATGCACACCGTGCAAGTTGTCATAACTCAAAAGAAACCAAAAACAAAGATACAGAGCACACTGTATCATGAAACATATTCTCTATATACAGCATAACAAGAAACCTTTCACCAGAAAATGCATAAATTTTAATTTTAAGTAGAGAAGTGCATTAATCTTGATGCATGAATGTAAATTTTATGTTGAGAAGCGCATTAATCTTCCCCACGCAGACATTTTCCCAAGTGTAAAAACCAAAAAAGAAGATTGTATTCCAATGGACTATATAACAATGAAGACCCTACAGAACCATAGAAGTAAGACTAATAATTTTAACCTAGGAATATATTTTGAGACTTACTGAGTGACTTGGATGAACTCACCAAGCAAACAATGAAGATAAATGAAGAAGGGAACAAAGGAGGGAGAAGATTCATCAACATTTCTGCATGTGAAAGAGACATTAAGGTTACAAATCATCTTATATGTTCAAGAAAAAGAAAAATTGGACAATGGAATAGAAAAAACCTGGTACTTGCATAAACAGTAAGCATTAATTGCTGTCAGAGATCTGGCAATATTTATTAGTATGAATTCTTTTGCAATAACCTGAAAGAGGTCGGTTTTTCGCTCGCGTTCTTACCATATTTGTCGATAGGAGCATCATAGTCATAACTGGTAGTGATGAATGGAGCTCCAGCTGATCTCCCAAAGTTAGTTCTCCCCCATGATACTGTAAAAAACGCAAGAACCTTAAGCTCTCAAATTCAGGCATTCAATTTCTTACACTTCAGTTTTTACACTATCCTGTGATCAGATTGATTTCAGAACAAGGATATAAATAAGGACAGAAACTCTAGTAGTACATATGTTTGTATTTATGAACTTTATCATGACACAAAAACTACTGCCTGAAAATTGAACACAACCAGATTTAGGCCATGTTCTCTCCAGCTTATCACCACTTGAGCATAAATTTTTTGAATGATACTATTTATCTTAGTTTTGATTCGTACTCTTGTTTCAGCAAAATTTAACCCTTAGATTTCTCAGTCATCTACAAAAATTTACACGTTGCTATCTCAGTCATCAAAATCTGATTTCTCTTCATTACTCATATTCTGAACACCTTCAGAATTATCACAAGGCATGGCAGCATTTCCGGATGCCCTCAATGCCTGCCACCCTGCAGTAGCACTTAACGCTGTATCACTCTCCCCTTTAATCTTGGCATTCGGACTAAACACTTTCTCTCCCAACTTAGCTCCTCCTTCCAATTGAACCTCATTAGAATAAATTTCACCACTACCCTGCCTTTCCTCAGAAGAAGGAATCATCTGAGCTTTAACTGGCACAATATTTGAATTCAATAGGAACAAAATTAGTCCGATTTGACACTAAATTAGCAGTCATCCTCCTCTCCCTATCAGAGTTATCAGGCGCAAATTCAGCAATTACATCTACGATACTACCACACGATAAACTGTTTTTGCCTTACTATCATCTCTATTCTTCTTAGACACTGATGATGTAAACATACTTGAAATTCTTTGCTTACCCATAAGTGCGGCAGCAGAAGCAAGAGCCGAGGGTTTTTTCATCATTTGCGGGTCCTCCTTCTCTGAATTACGTCACTACTTTACCCCTGAAGTGCACAAATCATGCAGAATTCTATTCAACTGAAGCACCAAGTAAGGTGGAAGGTAGGGAAACAGGCACTGCCTACCTGGCAACGGAGAAGAAAACAGCTCCTCTTACACAATCACAAGCCTTTCGATAGTTATCCAAAGCTAGTGTAGTTTCAACTACATCATGTGTTTCAATGAAGACTAATTTATGTTGCATTATTTCCTGCAGAAAGAAGGTAAGATTAATGAAAAATTGAAAAATTATGCCCTAAACAAATGTAATCAAACAAACATAAACAAAATGAAAGGAAAGGAAAGAACAAATAAAGTATCAAGATTTTATCATTTTACACCTGGTTTATTTCATCCTTGTTGTAAGAATAGCCCTCTAATGGCTTCCATGATTCAGCCTGAAAATAACATACGGTAAAATAGGTCAGCCACAAAAAACTAATTTCACGTTCACAGGCCAGACAATGCCACTCCAGATTTTGCAAGGAAATCAAAAGACTTATAAACTCAAATGCCACATATATATACTTATACATAATATAGAAATAGTTCAACTACGATTGCAATATCTTACCAGATGAATGTCATAAAACTTGACTTCATTTCCAGGCTTCCAGCAGCCGCATAAATGATGTCTTCATTCCCTGCATCAATCAACAGATTGTGAAACATCAGTTCCATTGTTTCACCTACTATTCCGCTAGGATCTTATTGGTTTCATCATAATATATAATTCCGCTAGGATCTTACACGTCCATCACCAACAACACATCTTTGCACCGCAAATCGGAAAGGCGCACGCAACTATCCTAGCCAAAAGGGAGAACAAAGAAACAGTTTACAGTATTCTATACCCAATTACAGAAGCAATATATACTGTAATTTCAGGTAAATCAGTACCTCGTTGAGGCGCTGCCTAAGAACCCTCTTCTTCCTCTGGATCCGCCCCTATCGTCGCCCATGTTCCACCGTTATTCAGATCTGCTCCGAAAACTTGAGTGAGGAGGCTTCGTTAGGGTTCCGATGAAGAAGAAAATGAAATCGCGTCTGGAAAAAACAACTGGGAAAAAGGGCAAACGGTCTTAAATAGGTCTGCTCAAAACGACGTCGTTTTGAGCAGCCACCTAAGAGCGAAATTATGGGAATACCCCTGATGGACGTTTGAAATTAGGGAAATACCCCGAGACCTTTCCGCCTACTTTGTTGGACCGAGAGGTAGAAAAAGGCAGATGAAGGAAAGAAGGAAATCATCCAGAATTGTTTTTTAAATGACGTAAAAAGACAATACTACCCCTGAGGCCAATTTGTGTCAACCATGGGATTGGGAGAATTTCTTTTATAGTATACCGGGAGAAGAGATAGGCCGCTAGATGAGATATTCAGTCTTCAGTAGGCTGGGTAATTGGTTGGATTGGTTTGGATTTTTTTCCGGTAGAAGATGTAAGAACTTTTGCTTGTAGTTACCTGATGCCTGAACTTGGATGAGCTTCTAAGTAGCTCTGATGGACTGTTGCTTGTTGTAAATAACAAGGAGAATATCTTTATGATACTACCGTTGCTATAGAATTCTAGAGAGAATTTTTCTTCACTCTTTTTTTAGGATGGATGATTCAGTGAAAGAGGATTTGTGTAGCAAGGTTTTCTTTGTTCCTTTTTTTCCTTGCTTTCTATGTATGTTAATGTTGGCTCTGAAGTAGACGCTTGCAAAATGTGCTAGCGGTTGAGTTATTGTAAAAAGTAACAAACAATGGTGGTTGATTCCGATCGGCCACAAGCTCCTTTAAAACGATACAAAACCAAATCGTGATCAACTACACAGATAGAGAAAGCCTTGCATACAGGATGAACTCTGTTCAACAATTAAGCTTTGGTTTTCTCTACTTTCAGGACTTGTCTGATGGACATCATCAGTTAGATCTTGTGATGCAATCCTGATCACTTCCAGAAAACAACAAATTTTAAGTACATAACTCTAATCTACAATATCAGTGTCGACAACTCAGAGCCGAAATAGAATTGTGAAATTCACCAAAACAAACATCAATTTAATGCACAAAATAGAGCAAGTTCTAACATCAGACATACACAATCAAATCAACTGCACACGCACAGTTTGATAACACTTGGTAACAGTTTGAAAATTAATAGCTTCATTAGTAGCAAAACTACACAATTACGTACAAATCACGTCCTCTGTAATTGCACTAACTACTCACATAACTATTCATTCTTCTACGAAAATCATTGGGTCTACTCCGAGAAAAGGCCTGATGCAGATACCCATTCACTGGATCCCGCAAAAGGATTCTCTACCTTGATGTGATGATCAGGGCCAACAAAATAATATGGAGATGTGGCATTCAGGTCTTGGGCAATGAATGTGTACTTCAACAACTCGTGAGTAGACCACCGATTGCGTGGCTCACCGTCCAAACACGATCGGTAGCCAAGAGTGAAAGCTAATAGAAAGTAATCTGCCTTATTCTGAACAAAACCAAATGCACGTAAAGTCTGGGCCAATTTTATGAACCAATTACGAGGCACCTGTCGAATACCATAAAGAGATTTTTGAAGGCGACAAATCTGGCCAGGAGGCGCAGGGTAGCCTTGTGGAGGTCGCATGAAGAGATCTTCATGCAAATCACCATGTAGAAAAACATTATGCACATCCATCTGATGCAGTTCCCAACCATACCGAACTCATCTTCGCAACGGGGGAAAATGTCTCAGTGTAGTCAATCTCTTCCTTTTGGTGATTCCAAGAACCACCAAGCGAGTTTTGTGGCGTTCAAGGGTACCATCAGATTTGAACTTGGTACGATACACCCATTTGCATATAATAGTAGTCTTATTCAGAAGTAATGAAGACAAAGTCCATGTCTGATTGCTCTCAAGTGCATTAATATCATCATCCATTGCATCATGCCAATGAGCATACTTGGAAGCCTCAGAATAAGTAGTCGGATCTGCACCAGAAGTTACTGCACCTAAAAATCTAGAATGCGTACTAGAAAATTTATCGTAATTTACAAAATTAGATAAATGATAGAGAACACCTGAGTAATGTGACATTGCAGGTGTGGTCGTAGCAGTGAGGGGTTTGTTATTATTAGCACCAGAGAAGAAATAATCGGATAAATAAGTAGGAGGTAGACGACCGCGAGCACTCTGTTGGATATGAGGCAGCTCAGTCGCAGGTGACGGTGCTAGGGAGTCGAAAGACGAAGAAAGCTGCATTGGAAAGACAGGTGGAGGAGACACGTACCGCGTGTTGTCGACGGTGGTCGGTGACGTGTCGAGCGCATGAGGAACCGGAGCCGGAGTTGCATTCGACACGACGGGGGTATGTGAAACCTGCATGGTGGGCGGCAAGCTCTCGGTGATCGGTGGCTGGGAAGGCTCCGACGGCGGGATGACGGCCAGCGGTAGTGATGGTCCCGACGGTGGCGACGATGATGATGGTCGGCAACGGTGTGATGACGGCCAGCAGTGGTGATACGTTCGGGAGAACAGAGTATGGAAACTGGTCTTCATAAAAGGCCGCATCCCTACTATTAAAGAAAGTACGAGATTCTAAATCATGAAGTTGATAACCTTTCTTTCTGGCAGGATACCAAAGAAACAGATAGCGGCGACTTCTTGGAGTAAACTTATCGCGGAATATGGGAATGTAGGAAGCAAACTACAAACATCCAAAGAGTAAAAAAAAGTTGTAATTTGGGGAACAACCATAGAGTAACCCAAAAGGTATGCGACCATTAAGATGCTTCGTCGATGTCCGGTTGATCAGATATGCACCTGTAAGAACACACTCTCCCCAGAACTCAATCAGTAGATTAGCTTGAAAACGCAAAGCACGAGTCACATTCATCAAACGGCGATGCTTGTGTTTCACACTACAATTCTGTTGTGGTGTATCATTCATAGATGTCTAAAAAATAATCCTAGATTCATCAAAGTAGGATCTCAAAGGAAGAAATTTTGTACCATTATTAGCCCGGACACGCCTAACTGTGCGGCCAAACTGATTCTTAACCAAAGCATAAAATTCGATAATTCTAGGGGTAACTTCTGAGTTAGAAACTAATAAGTAAACCCAAACAGATCAGGAATAATCATCAACTATAGTAAAAAATAAAATGAGCCACTGGAAGATGATGTTTTATAAGGACCCCAAACATCACAATGTATTAATTCAAACAAAGAACTAGCATTCGAAGAACTCAAAGGAAAACTATGTCTAGTATGCTTTGATCGATGACATACCGAGCAAGGTACATTAACATTATTTGTGCTAAAATCAACAGTATAAATAGAAGACAACAATGTATAGGAAGGATGTCCAAGACACTGATGCCATAAATCAGAAGACAAAACTGAAGCAACTATCAGATTAGACTGCAAGATATGAGGACGATCATTCGTATCTAGTAGATGAAGCCAATAAACTCCCCTTGTTGTTCACCCACTCTAATAACATTCCTCATACTGATTTTCAGTAAAATACAATAATTTTTAGTAAACAAAGCTAGACATTTTAAGGCAGGCAACAATCTAAAGCATGATAATAAATGACATTGCAGAGAAGGTATATTGAGCACATGAGTAAGAATAACATCTCCAAAATGAATAGAACCATATTGGGTTGCAAATGACACAGATCCATCAGGCAATGCGACATTCACAACATTAATAGTAGTAGTAACATTAATCAGAGAACCTTTGTCCCCGTCATGTGACATGAGGCTCCCGAATCAAGAATCCATGGTAAAGTGAACTTACCTGACCCATGATAAAGAGAGCATTAAACTAATTAAATAAATGTAGGGTCGTACTCTATTGTTAATCAGACAGAGCAGGACCAAAATTAGCACGGGCAGGAGCAAGATGGCCGGTGGCCGTAACATGTCGAGGTGGGAACACGACGGCATCAGCAAAAAGTGGTGGTGCCTGGTGGACGTCGGTGGCCTGTCCGCCATTACCGGCGGTGGCTATCGGTGGAGATGACATCGTCTTCTTGGATTTTTGGTTCAACTCTTTGAATCAATCTGGTACGCATGTGAGCTTGAAACAGATATATTTTTCGTGACCCTTGCGATAACAGTGAGAGCAGGTGAGATTCTTGCCATCAGTTTAAGTGAGAACAATTGTCGAAGAACCCGATTGTGGAAGGCGTCGTGCAACATGCGCTATAGAGTCAGTTGAAGATTCGCAAGACCGAATCTCCTCTTGATCAACAAGGGCATATACGTGCATGACAGGTGGCAAAGGATCGGTGTTCATGATGTTGGATCGCAAGGTGTGATAGCCTTCATCAAGTCCGAGGAGAAATTGATAGATCATATTTTTCTCACATTCTTGGAAGGCATTGGCAGTATGGTTGCATGTGCACAGAGGTTTGCAAGCTTCACGGGTGTAAACTAAAGAAGGCCATAGTGAGTTGTAATTGCTGAACAACTTCTTAAGTTTGCCAAAATAAATGGTAACATTCTGACCATTCTGCCGACAGTTCTGTATATCTTCACGCATCTGTAGAATTTTTGGACATTCCCTAGAGTAAATCGTGCCTTAAGAGCATCCCACAATTCCTTCACTGTGGCATAGTAACTGGTAGATGAATACAATGCTGGATCTAGAGTTTGCAAGATCCAGCATACAAGGGAAGCATTAACTCTCGACCAATCAACCGCATCTGGATGATTATCCGGGGGTTTGGTAATGAGTCCATCAATGAAACCAATCTTCTTCTTGGCAAGCATATCACCAAAAATTACAGCAATCCAATCAAGGTAATTTTCTTCACCTTTTGGGATGACGGGGCAATTTGACAAACCAGGACTGCCATTAGTACTAAGGTAGCAAGGATCATTCAGAGATCGACCGCCAGGGATAGATCCTTAGAGCTAGAATGTATCTGCAACTGTTTGAGTAAAGATGCATTCACATTGGTGACATTGAGATTCTGCAACTTATTAGCCTCAGCTTTAGCAGCGATGCAGGCTTACTCAGCAGCATTGGAACTGGAACCAGGAGTAAATATTAGTGCAGATCAGTGACACACAGGATCAGCGGTATGGTAGTTTGAATGCGGTGGCACATGTGCTGTAGACGTAAATGCGTAGATGTACCGACGGCGCATGAAAATCACGCGCGACGGATCTAGGTAGGCACAAACAGAGGACGGTCACGACAGCCTGAGAAGAAGCTGCGACTAGTCGTCGGTTGTGGAATCCGCGGAGGAAACCGGTTGAATGCAGCGGCGTGTGTTGATTGGCACAGCGGCACGTGTGAACAGCGGCGGTCATCTCCGATGAAATATGGTAGCGAAATTTTTTTCTTTAGGGTTTCAGGAATTTTTGGCTCAGATACCATGTAGAAAATAAGGGCAATAATGTGTAATTTTATTTATACTTTGGGGTACATTACATAGAGGTACAAACACCTTTAAGAAAAGGAAAATAATCTAAATCTAATTACAATTACAAGGAATATTAACATTATATTAATTATTCCTTTAATACATTCACCTTTGGTCACTGATTCAGGTGACGAGTACAATACTCAGGCCGAAATCAGCGGTTTTCAACTGAGGGGGTCCGATAGGACGAAATACGAGAATATTGTCAGGTTTGAGATCACAATGAAAATGAATTCTGGAGAGACGTGTAAGTATCATTCTTGCGAAATAAGAAACTTGGGTGGCATACATTCGGGGTGAACTGATGATGATATCAAGCAGATCTCCTCCTGTGGCGTACACTAGAAGCAGATTTTAAGTTCTTTTGCCCTTTTCCACGCTCCAATCGTCTCCAAATAACGAACAATGTATGGTTCTCCATTCAATTCTTCCAAGAATTTTGCTTCCGCTCCCTAGGAAATGCATCTGGATTTGTCGGTTAAATAGGCAGTCTTCACAGCAATTAATATGTCGTATGTTTTTGTGATAGATGCCAAGAATGGTTCCCCAACTACCTTAATTTTTTCCTACTTACCATCATAGAAGCCAAACCCTAATGTCCGAATTTGTAACGATGGAGTCCCCAATACGATAATTCAGAAGCCAAACCCTAATGTCGGAATCGGGAACAATGGAGTTTCCAAATACGACGATTCGGAAGCCAAACCCCAGTGTCGGAATCTGGAAAAGATGGAGTTTCCTTAAAAGCAAGTCCAAAGCTTCTCTATTTTTTTTAGAATGAAAACTAACATTCCCCAAAATAGGGAATCTGTTACATGAGCGGATATTTATTGATTGGAGCAAAAGGCGGATATTTATTGATACTATTAGCATAAGCGCACCGTGCAGTGTTATTAATTTAAAATATACTAGCGGGATGAACACAGTGCGATACGCGGTGTTTGTGATATACATTTTTGTAATACATTTTGTTGATGATTTTTTAAATGTTGTGTAATATTTATTGTGACGCTTACATTTTTATATATTTCACCGATGGATCTTAATGTATTATGTAATATTTTATTATATTAATGTGATTAAATCATCTTATGGTACAATTTTTTTTATGTCAGTGGTAGAAATGTAGTTATTCGAACAATTTGATCACTTCTCACATGATGCATTCTAATTATAAACATGCTATTAACACTTTGGATGCCATAAAGTCACCTTTTAAGCATAATTTAATATCGTGTAGAAAAATAAACATATACAATACATATTTACGTAAAATAAACAAATACACGGATGTAATGCACAGTTTCATACTTGAAAATAAACATTATGAATAATATAGAGTATAATGTAATGAATAATATTATTCAAATTATTTTTATAAAATAATACTAATATTAATATTTTATAAAGTTAATTAATACAAAGGAAAAGAATGTTTATTTGGACCACTTTATACATCATGATTTATTTTACATTATCTTATTAATTTTCACTCCATAATTTTTAAATAATTTACTATTCTCTTCAAATTTTTTGTATCATAACTTCTTCTATCATGAATTTTACACCAGTTTCTTTATTTATATTTTTTATCAATATTTTTTTATTGTTTTTTATTCTTATGAATTCATTTATAAATTAATTGTATTAACCTCTCTCTCGTTGTATTTTTCTTACTACTACTGACATTTTTCGAATCACCTCCCCTCTCTTCAATTTGTTCACTTTATTTCTTTAATTGTTTTCGTATTCATTTCTCCCTATACATTTCTTGAATTATTTTTATTTACATTACTTCAACCACTATATTTTAGATTAAGGTTTGTTTACTTGTAAATAAAAAAACAAATCCTAATCTAATCCAACAAAGATTAGGCTATTCTGATCCAACAAAGATGAAGTTTTAAAGTCCTTAAATTGCCGAAACAAGCATCAAGAAACATACTTCTCTCACTATATTTCTAAAAAGTGTCATCCATTTACAAGCTCTAACATACCATACAACTCAAACAAGGGTTTGGGGAAACTAAATGAATGTGCTAATTGAGAAAGCTTCTAAATCAAACACCCCATCAAAAAAAAAACTTCATTTAAAAAATCAGCATCAAAACTAATGCAAACACAAGGAATCCATTTAACCTAGCATACATCCTCTTAACAACATAAAAAAAATCATCCGAAACTTCGAACTCCCAAAAACACCACAAAAAATCAATTAAATTCAAAACCACTAAATGATCAACGGACAAACAAACAGAGACTTAAACATGGAAAACACACAAAACCATATAAAATGCATCGTACATGAGAAGTTGCTAACCTTAAAAAATAAAAATAAAAAAGGATTAGAGAAATCGGGAGGGTGGATTCAGAAGGGAAAATAAACAACATACTTTATCTTTCAAAAAACAAAACCCATTATTTAAAGACAAAAAATATTGAGAAAATTGGCTGAGAGTTAGAGAGGAAAAATCAAGACACCTTATGTGGACAACCTCAAGGTTTTATTGGATGACCAACATCTGTAACGCTTGATAAAATAAATTTTAAAAATTATATTCTGAACATTATAAATCCAGAAAGTATAAGTTTTGCTATTTAAACAAGGGAAGGCTCCAAAATGTGTAATCCTTGCGGATGATTATTGTTAGTGAGTTTGGAATATGGTACTACCTGACACGTGTAACTTGAAGCAAAATCGCTCACTGCAACAACTGTGAGGTGGTATACTTAGCTCCGCCTTGGCTGCTATTTTGAATACAAATTGCAAGCAGCACAACATCTTCATCAGAACTGAAATTCATTATTGGCAAAATCAGTCCAAATACGCGATTTTCCTGACATACATCTTCAAATATTTTATTAATGACTCTTGATGCATTGTATAATATTTATTATAATAATGTGATGAAATCATTACACAACATTTCTTTTATAAAGTCTTATTTTATACCGACTAACCCTGAGATTGGGTTGTTTTTTTATAATTGTTTTTATTATGCATTGATTTGATGT
>JAULKK010000011.1:10480396-10492009 GCA_032355705.1 Rubia peregrina | reverse complement strand
CGCCCTGCATAATGTCAAACAATTAGTCCATTCAGAAAATTTTAATGAACAATGTTTAACTTTAAACAAATGTCAGTGCATTCAGAACTTACAATGATATCAAGTTTGGTAGCATCCCAAGTTCCTTAGGGAGTTCCCCTGATAACGCATTGTAGCCAAAACTCCTAGTCAAAGACAAAGTTACACTGAGTTTACATTACTCTTCAACATGCAAAACTAAACTAAATAACCTTAAAAACAACTCAGATTACGCACAGATATTGCAAGCGAGGCAACTGGGAAACCAATGCTGGTATTGGACCTGTAAAGAAATTTCCCCTCACGTCTCTGCAGTAGAAGAAAAGGAAAATTTGTATCGCATTAGATTGCAGCATACTATGTTCGGACTCATGAAAACTGGAAGTGGCAGAAAAACTCACAAATCGTCAAGGAAAGTCAAATTCCAGATCTCAAATGGAATATTTCCACCAAGGTCCAATCGATAAAGCCTCCTGCAGATATGATTAGAAATGACAAACAGTCTCGAGCCCTAACATCGATCAATTCACATTCTAAGACAGGGATCATTTTCAACTCACAGTGCTGTAATGTGGCAACGGGTACCAGTACCAGTACCATCACTGAACGAGCAATCACATTTAAGACCCGGATTTAAATTTTGAAGGTCTGTAGCATCTATGGCCAGCCCGGAGCATAGTTCACCACTAAAGTTCCACTGAGTCGGTGCCGGAATCCCTAATCTGCGGAACATGGAATTCACAAGGCCAGCTGCAAATTGAGCATGCCACCAATTACGTAAACTTATTTACATCTCAAGAAATAAAAAATCTTACACAGAAAAGCCCCTCATCCTGCCTAAACCCTACCCTCAAACTCTAGTTGCACTTCAAAGTAGGATACAAAGGTTTGGTAACCTAAGTGTTAGAATATGTCAAAAATGTTGATTAGATTAGATTTGATTATGTATTAGGTTCATAACTAGATTAGAGTTCTACTAGACCCAGTCTTGTACTCTATTTATTTCATTAAGTAATATCAGAATTATCATGGAAAATCATTCTTTCACTAAGACTATAAACTACTAGCATTTGTATTCTAACAAATGAAGTTGGAAACAAAGAACTTTAACTTTGTGCTCAATGCATACGCGAAAGAAAACACAAGAGCCTCAAGAACTAGTCTTTTCACATATATTATGAGAGGAAGCAATACCTTCAAAGGGATCAGTGGTGGGATTGGTTTCATTTGTAGTCTGGGAAAGTGCCAATCTTGAAGAAGGGCTAATCAAAGCCACCACGAAGAACAGCCAATTAACAAAACACGAAGAAATCAATGGCGGCGATAAGCATAAAGGTGACATCTTTTTGCAACCCCAGAGAACCAGACCCACCGACACCACCTTCATCATCTTCTTCTTCACCAATGATTCTGGTTAAAACTACTCCCTCTGTTCAATTTTGTATGGCACATCACTTTAGTGCAAATTCATTTCAAAGAAAGAAAAGGCAAAATGAATGGCTCAATACCTTAAACTATGAGGAATGTGCCACAATAAAATACACTCTCAAATGAAAAGGTAAGTTCTTGCGCTGTATATTTCAATGGGATTGCCAGAATTTAATAGGATCAAATCCCAGGTTGCATAAATGAGCTCGGAAGAGAAAGCCCATTTGAAATCAATAGTCTTTAACCAGAAAAGATGGAGATTTCAGAATGCTGGTTTGTTTGCAGAAATTGTAAAAGTAATATCCATTTGAAAATGACAGCAATCCACGTTCATAGTTATTTGACTTTTGCAAAACCTTAGCAATCAGTAACAGTAAACCACCAAACTGAAACAAATGCAGTTCATGAAAAAGATAGAATCTTCTTTCCATAATTTCACATTATGCAAAATAAGACCAGATGATGATAGAGTTCGTGTCTGAAAAATGTCAAGATTTGATTAACAA
The DNA here is from genome assembly GCA_032355705.1 of Rubia peregrina. NCBI lineage: Eukaryota > Viridiplantae > Streptophyta > Magnoliopsida > Gentianales > Rubiaceae > Rubia > Rubia peregrina. The sequence continues at coordinate 10,490,057 of JAULKK010000011.1, read as the reverse complement.
GGTGGGTCCCTGTGAAGAATTTGTGGCCTGAGTCCCAGCCAGCCGCCCTTGGTGGGAAATGATTTTTCTTTCTTTTCAAATGCTGTACCCATTTCCTTTAGATTCATTATTATTACGGAGTACTCCATTTTTAGAACAGAAGTAGAAAACAAGCAAGTTTTTATTTTTAAAACTTTCTTACCCATAATTCTTTCATTAAACCAAACTTCTGTGCACAAAAAACAGTATCTGCCTCAACATGGCATGATATAATACAGAACGTATGTGAAAGTATGCAAAATCTGCGAATTTTATTCCACGTAAAGAGTTATGTTTATGCAATGTTTAAAAATCTAATCTTTACGATTGTGTAGAGTACAATATACAAACTGACATCCAAGGTACAACGCTACCATCTGCTATCTGATCTTGTCTGCTCAAGAATGGGATCAACAGAGCTTATAGACAAACTATTTGCACCAGCTGGGGTGTTTATCGACGAATCATAGTAGTTACTGAAATCTCCTCCCGTTGTCGTGATTGTTGTTGCTGTATCAGTTCCAGACAGGTAGTTTGCTGCATTCCAGTCATTCAGGTAATCGGGCCTCGTGGTTACGCTCGTCACCTCGATGTCTCCAGAGAGCATCGCGAGTGCGCGAGACATGGATGGCCTTGAAACAGGAGATGTCTGTGTGCATAGCAGCGCCACACCTATGACTCTTGTCACTTCCTTCTCACTGAATGCAGACAACGTTGGATCCACCAGCTCGATGTCCTGCCCCATTTCGTGCATGTTCCACGCCTAACAGAAACTCGAATAAGTAACAGCTCATAACAGAATGAAGGAAGATAAAAGTAGCAATGGTGGCGTTGCCAGTTCTAGAAGATAGATATCATCTTCCTCTGTGTTCGAGTTTGGCCTTCCACTCACTATCTCCAAAGCTACAACTCCAAACCCGAAGACATCAGCTTTCTCTGTAAGGTGTCCTCGCATGGCGTACTCAGGAGCAAGGTAGCCTCTACATGATCCAGTAAGCACCATTTTGTCAGTGTCCTAAGGAATGTTGAAATCATAAAGAAAGGAAATGTAAAAGGACTCACGCTGTTCCAGCAACGCGAGTGCTCATGTGTGTCATCTGATCATCGTAAAGTTTAGCCAAACCAAAGTCAGAAATCTTGGGGTTGAGGTCTGAATCGAGCAGAATGTTGCTTGCTTTCACATCTCTATGCACTATACGAACTCGGGAGTTTTCGTGAAGGTAAGCCAGTCCCCTAGCAACTCCAAGGCATATCTCAAAGCGCTTAGGCCAGTCCAGGTGTAGTCTCTTTCCAAATAGTGCTTGATCAAGGCTCCGGTTCTCGAGATACTCGTAAACAAGCGATCTTTTGTCTCCCTCGACGCAGCAACCATAGAATTTGACAAGGTTCCGGTGCTGCACAGCAGAAATGACAGCGATTTCTGCAACAAACTCCCTCTTCCCTTGTTTGGACTCCTCAGATAATTGTTTGACTGCAACAACTCTCCCATCGTACAATGTTCCCTGTTGGATCATCAAGTAAGCGACCCGAAATGTAGCATTTCATATCATTTGGAGAGTATAAATTATATACCTTGAATACAGCACCAAATCCACCCTCTCCAAGTTTATTAGCAAGGTTGAAGTCATCTGTTGCAGCCTTAAGTTCTGCATAACTGAAAGTGTATGGCCTCAAATCCATCCCCAAGAACCCTGAAAATTAGATACAAAAAAAAACTACATTCAGATTTATAATCTGTAACATCCATAGCTCTTTTGGTGTAACAAATGATGTAATGTTAAATGTTTCTTTTCCTACCTTCTTCCTCAGGTATTTGCCGCCTCTTCCTTCTCACGACGAAAAAGTACAAACAAAAACCAATGAAAAAGCCTATAACTCCAGCAGCAACCAAAATTCCCACAATTAAACCTGTCTGATTCTTCTTTCCAGATGCAGGGGGGATATTCGAAACAGTAGGAATGAAATCTGCCAAAACAAGGGTCCAATCATCACAAGGTTGATGAAGAAAAATGGCATTCTAAATTCTAAAATGAACTCGGAACAATTCACATATGTACCCGGAGTAGCACTGATAGCGGAAACCACAGGTCCATAGGAACCCTGCCCCGGCACACAGCAAGTTCCCTTACCGGCCCAAAATAGATGGATTTCTAGGTAGTTTTCAGTCACGTTAACCTTAAACGTCCTCTGAACAGCAGTAAACGAGCGTCCACCTGCTGCTTTTTTTATGTCAAAGTCTTGCTCCACTAAGTTCCCCTGAAAAATGCTAACAGCTTAGGTCAAAACAAATCAATCATGATTTTCAAATGAACATTGTGTGCAGTTAGGCACAAACCTGGGCGTATATATCAAAAACACGCCTTCCAAGACTCCTCCAACCAACATCTAGGATTTCAGATTCAAAGAACAGTAGATTCACTGTGTAGTTACCATTTTCCATGGCCAAACCAAAGTACCGCAATGATCCAGCTGAAATACGTGCAGACTGAAATATCTCGGGATCTGAAGTATTCGTAGAACGATTTGAAGAGGAGAATGTATATCTTGGATCATGACCATCGGCAGGAATACCCGCATTACTAACTCCCCAACGCCTTGAACGAGTAACATAGTAAGTTGCTGGACCGTTAATTTGATTGTCTGCTTCGTACTGAGTTCCATTAGAAGACCTCAAAGCTGGACCTCCGGAGTTGATATAGAAATTGTAATCTGGAAGCAATGAAACCAAAGAGTCCGAATGTCAAAGTTCAAAGAGATGCATTAATCTTTCTGTGTTGACAAATGAAGTTTATTTTGAATTTCACTTACAGCGAGGGGATCCGCGATAGCAAGGGAATCCGCTTTGAAGACAGTACGAACCTGATGGCAAACTACTGAAAGTGATAAAAAGAAGCTGAAATGTAAAAAACACATCAAAGACAGTATGAAATAGGGGATATTTTCATTACAAAAGGATGAATTATGGACAAGTAGCTTCTGGCATTTACCTACTATCAAGATCTGACGAGGTGAAGTTGTTGGCGATCAAATTACTGAGTATAACCAAGAACATTACATGTTAAGGTATTATTCAGAAGTAAGAAAACAATATATAACACTGTATATTGAGGAACATACAATTGTAAGTTTCGGTTATTGGCCCAAGAAGGAAGGCTTCCGGATAAACTATTGTATGACAGATCTCTGCAGTAAAATGTCAACGTGTATGAATATAGGGATAGCAACTTGTTTATTACAGCAACGGCATAAGAATGACAATTCACTTACATATTCTGGAGACTTGAACTCTTTTGTTGAGGCAGAGAGCCCGTTAATGTGTTGTTTCCAAGAAATCTAAAAATGATCAAAGATGTATTTTCAAGGAGTGCTTTTGGGATTGGTGGTTTCAAAATTAGCAAAAAAATGGAGATGCATTACAAATGTGTGAGAGATGCAATACTGAATAGAGAGTCTGGTATGCCACCACTCAAACTATTGAAGCTCAAATCCCTGAACATGTAAAGAAATTATAAACAAAACGGGGTACATCAGTTCACATAATCAACCAAATGTCGCACAGAGCAACTTACAGCTGTTGTAGGTTCTGAAGCTCTCCGATACTGGGAGTGATAGAACCAGAAATATTGTTGCCTCGCAAATTTCTGCCAATAAACATACAACAAATATTGATGATAATAATCTCAACTAAATGCGCATTTACATCAAAGCCTTGTTAATTCCTTACAAGATGCTTAGAGACTTCATATCCCTTATGAACTCCAAAGAGAAAGTCGAATTAGACAGATTATTTATCCTCCTGCAATTAGCATTTGAAAAGTAATATCAAATCCAACCCAACCAAGCATAATAAAGGGTCATTTGAGGCACTGAAGAATCACAAAACTTACAAGTCTGTTAAAGATGTCAAATTTGAAAATGAAGATGGAATTGGGCCCTGAAAGGAGTTCCCTTGTAACCTTCTGCATACGCATGACAATATCATCGATCAAGAAGTATCCAAGAGCCAATACATTGTAACGAAATTATGCCATCTTTGCGAAGATTGTAGAAACCTCAACAATGAATAGCAAAGAAAAAGGATTAATTCAGATTCTGACTCACAGGACATTAAGCCGTAACAAATTCCCGATGAAGCTAGGTATCTGCCCAGTTAATGGATTATTAGATCCCCACCTAAAAAAGAAACCGAAAATATAACTTTTGCAGATGAACTTGGAGATGGGGAAAAGAGGACTGGAACAAACCCGAAAGAAAGGAAAGGAGAGAACTTACACAGTAGTGAGGCTTTTTAAGTTTGCATAGTTGGGTGGTATGGTACCACTAACCCCGGAACTAGCAAAATAACTGCACAAGGTATACATTTCTTGAAATACAATTTACAACCAAAAACAGTCAATCTTGTCTTGATAAGCATGATTTCCAAATTGAAACTTAAGTTCTAATCAAGACTTACAATTGTGTGAGCCTTGATAAATTCCCAATCTCACTGGGGAGAGAACCAGTGAAGTTGTTTATGTCAAATGCCCTGCAACAAGTCCGAGATTTTTTTACGTACGAGGAAGGATTTTAGACTTGAATTCCACTTAATATGGAAATAAATGTATCAACTTCTGTTTTTTTGTTTCCTAAAACAGAAAAATGATTTCCAGAACTTACAATGATCTCAAGTCTGATAGCATCCCGAGTTCCTTGGGAAGTTCCCCAGATAATGCATTGAAGCCAAAACTCCTAGTCAAAGATAAAGTTCCGCGGAGTTTACATTACTCCTCAACATTCAAAAACAAAGAAGCAAACAACTCAGAGTACTTACAAAAATTGCATGCGATTCAACCGGGAAATCAGTGCTGGTATTGGACCAGTAAAGGAATTTCCCCTCAAGTCTCTGCAGTAGAAGAAAAACTCGGATTACCTCAGAATAAAGCATGCTATGCTTGGACAGTAAAATCTAGAAACGGTGAAAAAACTCACAAATCATCAAGGTAAGTCAAATTCCAGATCTCAAACGGAATGTTTCCACCAAGGTCCATCTGAAAAAGCCTCCTGCAGATTTTGCAGATAGATAAGAAACAATCCACAATTAACGGCGATAAATTCACATTCCAATTCAGGGATCAAATTCAACTCACAGGGCAGTAATGCGGCAACTGCTTCCATCATCGTAAGAGCAGTCACATTTGATACCGGGGTTCAAATTCTGGAGGTCCGTGGCATCAATGGCCAACCCGGAGCACAGTTCGCCACTGAAGTTCCATTGTGTTGGCGCCCGAACCCCCAGCCTCCGGAACATGGAATTCACCAGTCCAGCTGCAAGTTCAGGCCATCAAACAAATCAACTACTAACAGTGAATACATCGTCAGAATTTCCATAGTTTATCAGAAGATTAAGAGCTATTTTGCTATACAACAAGTCCTAACCAATGCATATAAACAAAAAAACACGATAACCTCAAGAACTGGCATTTACATATATTATGAACTTGTGAGTGCATATACCTTCGAAGGGATCAGTGGTGGGATTGGTCTGATTTGTAGTCTGGGAAAGTGCCAATCTTGAAGAAGAGCTGATTAAAGCTAGCAAGAAGAACAACATACCAACATAGGATAAGCATAAAGGTGGCATCTTTTTGCAACCCCAGAAAACCAAATCCAGACCCTTTAATTGCTTGAGCACTGAGCAGTATGCTTCAATGGCGGCTAGCAGGATATGCCAGAATTCAATGCTACTGTTCAACCAAATAAGGATAAATACCAAGTACCTCTCTCCCAGCTGAACGCACTATTGTTTTTTTAATAATATTCTCTATCAAAATTTAATCACATATTTAACTAGATATATGGATAATAATATTATTGTATACTGTATGATATTATTCAATTCATCGTAGCATATAATTTCTAAATATATGTAGATAAATATATTATTGATTAAACACGTCTTTCGAACGGCGTACAAAAAAATAAAGGTTCAACTCTAGACGGAGAGAGAGCATAAATGAGCTGGGAATAAAAAACCCATTTTGAATCCAGTCAACAGCAGCTTTCCGAATTTAATAGTCTTAAAACGGAAAGGTTGACAAACTGACAACGTTTGTTGGCTGAAAAAATGTCCATTTGAAAAGGACAGCGATGCACGAATGTTTTGTTTGTTACTGTATTACGGCTCTGTATTTTACTAATTACGCCATAATACTTACACATACTTATATTATTGTTTTAATTTTACCATTTTTGTTTTGGTTTGGAATTTTGCCTTGGTCAAACCAAAATTTTGCCTTGGAATGAAAATGGTCAAACCAGAATTTTGCCTTGGAATTTTGAGTTATGCTTGCTGCCGGCCACCCGCTCCGCGAACCAGGAATGCGAACCGGGCTGGGAAAGGCGACCCAGGAAAGGCAATCCGAGAACGAGAGCCTGACGGCGCGATCCCTGAAACGCGAGCCCGGCAGCGCGACCCCTGACCGGGAGCTCGGACATGCGAGCCCGGCGGCGCGACCACTGACCGGGAGCCGGACACACAAGCCCGGTGACACGATCACTCAACCGCGAGCCCAGCAGCGCGAGCTGGGAGATGCACATCGTAAAACGTGACCTACCGGCGGACCAGGGGTTGTGGACGCCGGAGAAGACGAACGGGCAGGGAGAGTGGGCACACGGAGAAGACGACCGGGCCACGGGGGAGAAGGGTGAAGATGACCGGAGGAAAAAGAAAGGATAACCGGAGGAGATAGTGAGATCCGGAGCGGAAGAGACCATCGATGGCCGGCCACCTGCTCCGCCCACAACCACCGCCGGCCGGCCAGTGCCTTCATTATCCATTAATCAATCTTATTAATTTATATTAATTACTGTTAAATATTAATTTATGGAAAGACCGTCTTTCAAGAGACAGACTCCTTATAATATTAATTTAAATTTAATCCTAAATACAAAACTAAATACATAATACAGGGTGTAACTAGTAAAATACAGAGCGTGATATAACAATTCACATGATTTTATACCTATTGCAATCAATAACAATGCAAATCCAAAACGAAACAAATCTTGTTCATAAAAACACCTTTTTTCGGTGTTCAGAAATTTCAACTCATTCAAGAATCTTCTATTCATATTATGCATCAAATTAAAACCAGTTTATTTCAGGAGCTTAAGGTGCCTGGAATAAGGTCAAAATTTGGCTGAAGAAATTGCGTCACTTGAATTTGGCTTCTTTTCAAATTTGGAGTGCTACCATTTCCCAGATCAGAAGAAGAATAGCATTGAGTCTCAATTTCTACCACTTTTATATGTTTCACTTCTCCAATTTTCGTGCATTATACCAAAATTTTGAATACAGAGAACTATCAAGACATAATCCATAAAACCGATCACACGTAGTATACAAACATACAGCTAATGCAGAATATATTCACCCGCACTATACTATACAAACAGCTAAGATATGCAATGTACATACTTGACTATACATAGAGATACCATTTGCACTCATCTACCATCTCCCAGGGTTTCTTCGATGTCTTCGCGCATTGTCAAACCATCTCTTGAGGTTGAATCGTTGTTATCGCCCGCGAAGCTCGGTTCTTCTGTGAACCTCCAGTTAGTAAGGTAACCAGGCCTAGAAATGACAGTGGTTACCTCAGTGTCTCCAGACAGCATTGCCACCACACGGGACATCGACGGCCTTAATGCCGGGGGAAGTTTGTGTGCACAACAGCCCTACAGCTATCACCCGTTTCACCTCGTCCGCGTTATATCCTCCAGCTAACCTTGTGTCCACCAGCTCAATGTCGATGTCTTTTTCGTGCAAGTTCCATGCCTAAACAAAAGGATTATAAAATAATGAACTTTAGGAGGATAACTCTTTCATCATCTAGAATTTGTCTAAAAGAATGATCATTACCCATTCTAGGAGAAACACTCTTTCATCATCTAGGCTTGTGTTGCAGTTTTCCCTTCCACTGACAATCTCTAGCGCTACCACGCCAAATCCAAACACGTCAGCCTTTTCAGTGAGGCGCCCTCGCATGGCATACTCTGGTGCAAGATAGCCTATAGTTCCTGCGACACGAGTGCTTATGTGTGTCTTTTTGTCATCATAAAGTTTAGCCAGGCCAAAGTCGGATATCTTGGGGTTGAGACCCGAGTCTAGTAGAATGTTACTAGCCTTTACATCCCTATGCACGATTCGAACTCGGGATTCTTCATGAAGGTAAGCCAGACCCCTTGCAACTCCAACACATATGTCGAAGCGGGTAGGCCAGTCAAGGTCTAGCTTTCTGTTTCCTGCAAAAAGTTGTGTAAATTCACCATGCATTCTATCCATGCGTAAATGAACCGAGTAGATTTACATACCGAATAATGCTTGATCAAGACTTTTGTTCTCGAGGTACTCGTAAACAAGCAATCTTTTATCTCCCTCGATGCAGCAACCATACAATTTCACCAGGTTCCGGTGCTGCACAGCGTAAATTGTTTCAATCTCTGCCATGAACTGAATCTTTCCATGATTGGATGCTACGGATAGGAGTTTGACAGCCACAACTCTGCCGTCATAAAGGATTCCCTAGACAATTCACATCATTAAACAAATAATTGCACTGAGTGGCAGAAGAAGTATATCGAGTTTCAGACCAATCATTACCTTAAAAACAGCACCAAATCCACCCTGTCCGAGTTTATTAGAGGGGTTGAAATCATTTGTTGCAGCTCTGAGCTCTGCATAACTGAAAGTGTATGGTCTCGCATCCATTCCTAAGAACTCTGCAAATTCGAAAAGCAAAACCATATTTGACTTTCATGTTAGTCAGTGCAAGAATTCACCAAATCTTACATATTCGAAAGTAATAAAATAAAAGCAAAAACAAGAACAACGCTGAGATTCAGACGCAGCCAAAGCAATCATTTACATCTGTTGTTATGAAAGAAAATCTGTTGCATGAACTAAGTTCTGATTGTACCTTCTTCCTCAGGCCTCTGCTGCCTTTTTCGTCTCCGGGTGAAAAAGTAAACAGCTAGCACGACCAAAAAGCTTGCTATCGCAACAGGAACAACAATCCCCACAATTAAACCAGTCTGATTCTTCTTCCCACGTGTGCCAGGGACATCAGAAACAGTAGGAACAAAATCTTTACACACAGCTCAATAGTCAGAAAGATGTGTAAAGAGAAAAGCAGGCTAACAAGAATTACAACAAATTCACAGTTGTACCTGGGGTAACACTGAGAGCAGATATATGAGGTCCATAGGAGCCCTCAGCTCGGACGCAACAAGTTCCCTTGCCAGCCCAAAACAGATGGATTTCAAGATAGTTCTCAGACACTTCAGCCTTATATTCCTTCGGAACAACTGTCAGAGAATGTCCACCAGCAGCTTTTTGTATGTCGAAATCTGTCTCCACCAGATTCCCCTGAAGTGGAAATCAGAAGCATGTAATGATTCACAGATATTTCATAGCAATAAAGTTCACAAGACTTATCGAACACAAACCTGGACGTATATATTAAAAACACGTCTCCCCAGGCTCCGCCAACTAGGAATGTCTAGAATTTCTGATTCTGCAAACTGGAGACTCACTGTGTAGTTACCATTTTCCATTCCCAGGCCAAAGTATCTCAGCGAGCCAACTGAAAGACGGGCAGCTTGG
>JAULKK010000011.1:10466971-10480296 GCA_032355705.1 Rubia peregrina | reverse complement strand
GAACCCTTCATCTGGTTGTCGGCGTCATACTGAATGCCATTAGAAGAAATCAAAGCCTGGCCACCACAGTTGATCGAGAAGTTGGAATCTGCATACAATGAAGCCAACGAGTTGCATGAGAAATTTTATGTGCCTGAATCAAGTTATCTGTATCAGAAGATCAGATACTCCACTTACAGATTGGCGATCCACGATTGCACGGGAAAGTCCTTTGAAGACAACCCACTCCGGATGGCAGATTACTGAAAGATAATCACTCGAGAGTCGAGACTAGTTAGCTGTCAAAGATAAAGAATGAAACATAAAGTTTCCACCTTTCTGGCGTATTACCTGCTATTAGTATCTGACAAGGTGAAGTTGTTGCCCACCAGATTACTGATTAATATCCAAAGGTGACTTGATGTCAGTGCAATATTCAGAACTAGATCAAGAGTATATAATGCAATAATTGAGATGGATACTCACATTAGTAAGTTTTGGTCATTGATCCAAGAAGGCAAGCTCCCGGATAACGCATTGTAAGACAAGTCTCTGCAGGAAATTATTAAAGTGCAGTATGAAATTAGATCATAATATCCAGCTGACAGTACAAGAGGTTGCCCGGAAACAAACATTTCTCGACTCCACTACCACTTTGCAAAGAGAATATGAACCAAAAATAGATAATGCATTGGGGTGTGGAGTAACTTACAAGTTCCGTAGATTTGAACTCTTCAGTTGAGGAAGAGAGCCGGTTAATCTGTTGCTACCAAGGAATCTGAAGATGAACCAAAATATTATGTTAGGAAAGAGTTTTTATGGGTAAAAGGGCTTCAGAATTTGTGTCAGTGAGAGAATGATTACAAATTAGTGAGTGGGGTGATATTGAAAAGTGAATCTGGTATGCTGCCACTGAAACTGTTGAAGCTTAAATCCCTATAGAGATAAATGAAGTAAGCAACCACAGGGTATCGAGATTAGTTTCCTAGCCAGCTGAAAGCTACAGAACATCCGACTTAGTTGCAGAACAACCAATTCGATACAGAACAACTTACAGACGACTTAGGTTTTGGAGCTCTCCGATGTAGGAAGGGATAGGACCAGAAACATTGTTGTTGCGCAAAACTCTACCAGCAAAAGAGACAATAGGATGAGAGAAAACTTTCAAAGTATGCGAATTGGAAGGCAAGTACAGAAAAAATCTAAGTTCTTACAAGGTGCTTAGAGACCTCATATTCCTTATAAACTCCAAAGAGTAGCTACCATTGGATACATCACTTATCCTCCTGATTGTAGCAGTCAAAAGAAAACATCAATATTCAATCCCCAGTTACATAGAGTCGTTCGAAAAGATGCAAATTTTAGGAGGCATCAGTATTTACGAAAACTTACAAGTCGGTTAAGGATGTCAAATTTGCAAAGGAAGATGGAAGTGTGCCTTGAAAAGAGTTTCCCTGTAACCTTCTGCACAACATTTAAAAATAAAGAGAATATTATGGGCATTTTTTAAGCAGTTATGTCAGTAGCTAAATATAGCAAAAAAACAGATTAAAGCATTTCTCACAGGACACTGAGCTGCGACCAATTTGAGATGAATTCGGGTATCGTGCCAGTGAGTTGAGTATCGGATCCCCACCTAAAATAATCCCCAAAAATACATTCTCGTATAAAGCCTATTATAATGGGATGGCACAAAACCTGAAAGAATGGAGAAGAGAACACTTACACAGTGGTGAGGTTTTGTAACCCTGCAAAACTAGGAGGTACTACCCCACTAATCCCAGAGCTATCAAAATAACTGCAGAAAGTATGGTATCTTATAATGTCACGAACAAAAAAAAAGAATTATGTGGCTTTCATACTACAACTATTCAATGAAACTTATAGATAAAAGCCAAGAACCTATTCCTGAGATTGTGCTTCGGAACATTAAGGAAAGCATCTTATGTGCAATCAGTTCGGACCAACCTACTAACGACGACTCCATGGTTCAAACAAACTTACTGAAACTTACATTTCGGAGAGTTTAGTTAAATTCCCAAGCTCGGAAGGGAGAGAACCAGTGAAGTTGTTTATGCCAATGGACCTGCAAGAATGTGAAAACATTTATCCCCGCCAAATTAGCGCTTGCCTAAATGTAAAAATGATGAGAATATGTCTTACAGTATTCTCAAGTCTGTTAGCATCCCAAGTTCCTTCGGGAGTTCCCCAGATAATGCATTTATCCGCAAATGCCTAATCAGTAATCACATCAAAATCAAATCGATTTACTTCCCGAGGCCACATATCTTCATAATAAAAGAGCGAAAAGCAACAACTCACAAAGTCTGCATCCGAGCCAGCCGGGAAATGGCTGGAGGTAGTTGGCCAGTAAAGTAATTCTGTCTCAGGTCTCTGCAACAACGTTACGAGAAAAGTATAAATTGCCAAGGAATCGAAACAGGATTCAATTTGTCTGAATATCCTATAAACTCACAAGATTGTGAGGGATGACAAATTCCATAGCTCGTCGGGAAGATCTCCCACGAGGTCCAGCGCAGAAAGCCTCCTGATAACATATTCACAAATAAGCACCAAACTCGAGGCTTAACACTGATATATACACACATCACGATTGAACTCACATCGCGGTAACATGGCAAACTGTACCGTTGCAGCTACATTTAATCGCCGGGTTGACACTCTGGAGGTCTGTGGAATCAACAGCAGAACCAGTGCATAATTCACCACTGATGTTCCACTGCGTCGGCGCCCTAACACTCAATTTCTGGAAGATGGAATTCACTAGTCTTGCTACAAATTCAACAGTCACAAAATTACTCACACGTTATATATACTATCCAATGCGTAGAAGACAGAATAAAAAGCACAGAGGCAGATACCAGAAACCAGAATCAATAATTCAGGCAAACTAACTAGCTGAATAGGATGCCATTCTTAGTACCATTTAGTCGAAGCTTTATGTACCTTCAATGGGATCGGTAGTTTGATTCGGGGCCTGCGCTTCTCCTAATGTCGAAAAGCAGCTGATTAGAGCCAAAAACAGCAGAAACCCAACTGATGAGAAAGATAAGCCTAGAGATTGTGTCATTTTCCAATCCCCAGAATCCAGAGAATCTACTTGAAATCAACCAAGAACCGCCATTTTAGAAAAGGGAACATCAACAGGTAGTAGGTGAAAGAGGAAAATAGCCAGGATCCGACCAAGTTTGTTTCTTTAGGACAAGGTAAACAAATAAAAGTAAAACAACCAATCTAAAAAGATCCAGTTGAGGATTCACACGTGAGATTGCTGCTACCTAACTCGTTCCTCGTCAAACCATCGAATTCTTAATTCTCGAAGATCAATCACAGTGGGGCCCCACGTGATCAATGGTTGTTGTCAAGTTCATTGCTTTGACCCTGGTAAAAAAGAAAAGTCATTTTCTAGGGTGTTCACTGTATTCTGTTTTTTTTTTGAACATATGGATATCATGTTACTGGAAACGTCCAGTATCGTTTGAAGATAGAAAAGCTGGGGGGCTCACCCATACATTCTCAAGGGACTCGCTCGACTTTGCGTAGCTAACTAGCGAGTGAGCGAGAAAATTTCTATCTCTAGGAATCCAACAAGGCAAGTTAACACATGACTCCTCCATAAGATTTTGAATCCGATGTATAATTTCCACACATGAGAGGTGAGGTTCGACTTCATTGCGGACCATTTATATAACTTCCAATGCATCGTCGAGAATCCACAAGTTTTCACTACCACTCTCCACAGCCCACCGTGTTGCTTCCATTAGTGCAATCGCTTCTGCCCTAGTCGGATTTGTTGCCCCGATGTGTCTCCTTGAAGCTGCATGAGTGAATCTCTGCTCTCCGTCCAGTTGCAAAACACCCGTTGTAATGAAGTTTTCACCCGTTCCCGCGTCAAAGTATATCTTTTGTCCATCCTCCGGTGGCCGTAGTAGGGCATGCGGCTGAAGCGCATCCGAAGAACGTTTCGGCCAATGGTTAGCTGCATGGAAACTTCTCAGGTTGGCAACTACACCTGCTACCATTACATCCGGTTCAATATATTTGTCTTCAAAAGTTTTTTTATTCCTTTGAAACCACACACCGTCGCATATCATCGTACACAACTCGGCATCACCGTCACTACAATTCTCCAGCAAGTTCCTGAACCATAATTCCCCCCTGTTCCTTGTCGACTCCAGCTTGCCCTCCATTGACATCATTTTCCATCCTTTAACCGCGTAGGAGCATTCAAAGAAGAGGTGAGCTGAAGTTCCATTCTCCTCACCACAGAAAATACACGTCGCTGCCACGTCCACCGTTTTCTTGCGAAGATTTTCACATGTTGGTAGGGAGTCTGTGCAAATTCTCCAAGCCAAATGTTTCGCCCTTTGCGGAATACGAAGACGTCACAGTTTCTTCCAAAATCTTCGATCAGCATCTTCCACTTGTGCATGCAGGCGCAACATAGAGCATGGTGATTCTACAAGTGTGTGATACGCCGATTTAACGGTGTATTTACCTGTGGGAGTATGGTGCCAGCACCAGTGATCTACGCCGGTGGGAATCGGCGGTTGCATATTCTGGATAAGTGCTTCATCTTCAGGATGAAAGTATTCGGCTAGATAGTTTGCATGCCACCAACCTGTTTCAGGGTCCACCAAGTCCTCTACTGTAGATAGCTCTGCCGGGACACGATCGGCTTCTTTGACGAAGAAGTTCTCTGCCCTAGGAAGCCATGGATTGTAACATATCCTTGTCTGTCTCCCAGATTTTACTTCCTTTCTACATCTGAGGCGAAGTACTTCTACACCTTTTAGGATGCTCCTCCACGACCATTTGCCCCTAATGCAGCTTCAAATACTGTAGAGTTTGGAAAATACTTGTCTTTGAAGACTCTTGCAACTAGTGCATCATGATTTACCAGAAATCTCCATGCCTGCTTACCCAACAGTGATAAATTTGCGGCTTTTAGATCACGAAATCCTAGGCCTCCATTCGACTTTGCTCGCGCCATGTTCATCCATGAGACCCAGGGAATTTTTCGTGTACCTGTTTCGGCTCCTCCCCACCAAAACTTACTGATCATACTCCGGATATGGTCCAAGATGGTATCCGGAATAAGGAAGCAGCTCATAGCATAGCTAGGAATAGCCTGAAGAACGGATTTAATGAGTATCTCTTTCCCGACCTTGGATAAATTCCGCTCCCTCCATCCATCGATCTTCTGCCTGATCCTGTCTTTTAGATCCTGAAAAACATCTATCTTACATTGCCCCACCTCAGACGGGAGGCCCAGATAAGTTCCATGTGTCGTGACCTCCGGTATTTTGAGAATGTCGCAAACCTTAGCCCTTGCTTCCACGGTCGTGTTAGGGCTAAACAAAATACCAGATTTGTCAGCATTTATTCTTTTCCCTGAGACACTCTCGAAAAGAGTAATAGCCCACTGGAGGTGTTGTGCTTCATTCTCTGCCACCTCGCAAAAAAGAAGAGTATCATCTGCAAAAAACAAATGAGAAATTCTAGGGCCAAATCTGGAAGCACCTATTCCTTTGATTTTTTCGGAGCACATTAAATCAGTCAAGAGCCCTGAGAAAACTTCAGAACATATGATGAAGAGATAAGGCGAAAGAAAATCCCCTTGCCTCAGTCCCCGCTTCGGTTGCAAGAGCCCCATTTCTCCACCATTTAGGATAAAAGAGAAGGACACCGTTGACAGGCATTGGTAAATTAAGCTAATGAAAGTCTCCGGGAAACCCATCGCCTTTAGAGTGGAGAGTACAAAAGCCCATTCAATCCTGTCGAATGCCTTACTCATATCAAGCTTGATGCTCATATGACCTAAGGCTCCCGTTCTCCTACTCTTCATGGTGTGGTGGAACTCATGGGCAATAAGGACATTGTCGGTGATCAATCTTCCCGGAATAAATGTTGATTGGGACTCAGAGATAATCTTTGGTATATTAGGTCTAAGCCTATTTGCCACCACCTTCGATGCCAATCGATACACCACATTACATAAGCTGATGTGCCGAAATTGTGTAATCAGCTCCGGCTTCAGGGTTTTCGGGATCAACACAATGTGCGGGTAATTCACGGCCGGCTCAAAAACTTCATGATTCAAGAAATTCAGAATAAAAGCAGTTACGTCTGCCTTAACAATATGCCAAATTTTTTTGAAAAAAGACAGGACTCATACCATCAGGTCCCGGGGATTTGTAGGGATGTATTTGCGTCACCGCTTTTGCTACATCTGCTTCTGTGTATGGCCGAATAAGGCTTTCGGCCATCTCCCTTGTAATCCTCGGTTGAAGCATGTTTACTACGTGCTGGATCACTTCTGTCGACGGCTCCGACGACGAGAACAACCCCCCATAGTAATCAACAATGATGCGCTCAATACTAGCCTCGTCCGTCCTTAGTTCCAGGTTCTCATCTTTTAGCCCCTCTATGTGGTTTATCGCCCTTCATTTTGATGCGAACTTGTGAAAGAAGCTCGTGTTTCTGTCTCCCTCCTTATACCAATGTTGTTTCGCTCGTTGCTTCCACTTAATGTCTTCCGCATCTTGAAGTAAATCATAATCTTGCCTTAGTGAGGCTATTTTTTCTTTCACTTCCACCGTGATAGTCCCCCTCTCCAAGTTGAAAATAGCCTTTTTGATCTCCTTCAAGCGCTTTGGTATATCTGGGAATGTTTCCTTCCCCCACTTCATCAAGCCAATCGAGCAATTCTCCATTTTTTGGGGTAACGGTGCTGCAAGCTCATTCCACGATTCTTCCACCATTTTTTCACAATCACTTGACTTGATCCAGTGCGCCTCAAAACGGAATCTTCTTCTCCTTTAATGGCGATTAGTTGTTGGATCCCGTGTTTGGAGTTGAACATGTAAGCACATGTGATCGGAATACACCATAGGCAAGACATTAACTGAGGACCATGGAAAAAGATCATAGAAAGCTTGATTGCACGTCACACGGTCTAGTCTCGCCCTTTTTGTGTCTGGCCGGGTAGCTAGTCTGCTCCATGTGAATTTAGGCCCCGTGTATCCCAAATCAAATAAACCACAAAAGTCTAGAGCTTCCCTGAACGCATCAACCTGCCATTCTAGCCGTTGTCTAGTTCCTTGAAACTCATCTTGCGACAATACCTCATTGAAATCACCAAGACGCAACCATGGGATAGTGGGTTCTGTAACCAGCTGCTTGAAGTTTTCCTAGCCTTCTCTCCTTCGAGCAACCACCGGTTCCCCATAATACCCAGTAACACGAATACGACTCCCAGAAATTGTAAGAAAAACGTCTATAAAATGATTCGACATCAACTTTAAGTCTACTATTACTTGCTTACTCCATAACAAAGCAAGTCTGCCTGAGCGTCCTTGCGACTCAACGGCAACACCAAAATAATTCAACTGCGACTTCAAATTATCAATGACTCCTACAGAACACTTTGTTTCACAAAGAAAAATAACAACTGGAGATTTTAAACGTACCATGGTACGTAGTTCCTGAACTGCCCGGGCTCTTCCAAACCCACGGCAGTTCCAACTCAGGATATTCATTGGCCTTGGCAGGACTGGCCTTCATTGCCAGTCACTGCCTGTGTAATCCTCGAACCTGCCACTGTCAGGGATGCCTCCTCAAGGCTAGTTTGTTGTTTCTGCTTCTTAGCTTCATTCCTTGCCACTTCCACCATTGGTACTCCAAGTTCTAATTTTCTCTTTGTTTGCCCACGACCATTCCTCACTCTCGGCTTCTCCGGCACAACTTTCTTTAGGTTCTTCCGCTTTGGAGTTTTTTTCTTCTTCTTGGTCTTTTCTATTTGCTTCATGACTCGACCCGCCGGGGAGGAGAACTCAATTGGTACTTGTACCATTGCTGGGCTCAGTGGGTCAGAAGGTATGACATGTACCTTTTTGGTAGGTGTGTCCACGCTTATTATCTCCTTCGGGGTATTTTCCGGGGACGCATGATCTTCATTTATGAAACTTTCTAATTCTCGTTCTACCTCATGCTGGCTCTCGGCAAGTGCATCATTCAAGCTTATCTTGTTAATCTCCACGCGACTTTGCTTAGGGTAGGAGATTAAAATCTTGCTGCCGAAGTATCGGGGATGCCATCAAGATTTGGTTTCCACACCGGGGTTTCGACATACTTCGGGAGTGGAGGCTTCTTGAGAATTGGTTGCACTCGATGCACTGCTTCATGGCCATTATTCTCCTTCTGCATCGACATAGCGTTCACAAAGGATGATATGGTCTGTGCCACTGTGTTCGCATCGACCATGATATTGAACGTCCCAGGTGTTGATTGTATCGGCCTTTGTCCCCTTTGTGCACCGAAGTCTCCAGTAATGGTTACACTTTACCCAGGAACAATTGAATCCCTATTATCCATACCATCATTATCCTTGATCCCTTGCTCACGATCTGGAGAAATTTCCTTACCCCGAGCCGGGTTTTGTGTGATATGTCTTCTCCTTCAAGCCGCCTGGAAGGGAGACATATTAGGGTTTACCCCTAGCTGCGGCGGATAGTGAATATTGTTGAGATTTTCCATCGGCGCTAGAGCCCTAACTTCGCATTCTCTTACACCATGACCGATCCGACCACAGTACGAGCAGAATCTGGGAAGCTTTTCGTACTAAAGCAGGAGTTGCACCTGGTTCCCGGAGGTCCGGCAGCTTGCACCCACTTCGAGGGCTTCGTAATATCAATCTCACACTTTATGCGCATGTAAGGGCCAACCATCGATCCATCTGTGTCCTTCTCAATCGTCACATACTTCCCAATTGTGTTCCCTATCGATTTTGCGGATTCCTCGTTCATGGAAAGTATAGGAACTCGATGAACATGGATCCAGAACGATGCCTTCGTGAACTGTATTTGCGACGCAATCATCCCTTCATATGGCTCTCTCAAAGCCAATAAGAACTTCCCAAACAACCACGGTTCCCGCTCCAGCACCCAAGCTTTGTCCGACGCTTTTTCAAACTGAAAAAGAACTACGTTATCGCCCAGAATCTTCCCCTTCATGGTGTTTCTCAAACCCCATACTCGCTGGAATAGGTCTATGATCTCCTCATAAGGGATCTTTCTGTGTGCCAAAACCCTCCCTACCAACGCTGAACGAAAATGTGAAGCATCGGATCTAAGAGGTATTGAGAAGTTGGGGTTTTCTTCATCCGTAAGCGAGAGGTTCGCATACAGATGTTCAAGAGTCTCCAGATTTGACATTGATTTGCTGAATTTGCCGATCAAAATTGGGTTCTTTGTCGATAGACTTGCGTCTTAGGCCGCAAGAAAAAATAGCACTCTAAACCCTAAGATCGCCTAAGGTAGAGAGAGAAAGAACTATATCCACTGTATTCTATTTTTAAATAAGAGAATTTAGACAAGTCAAATGATATCAGAAGAAGTAATATTTTACTGCTGCTAGCAATTGGATCAGGGTCGGCTATTGAGAGGCCCATTTGGTGCCTTTGAACAGGGCCCGGATTAGGGCCGGCTATTGAGAGGCTCATCCAGTGCCTTTGAATTTTGGGGTCCAATTTTTTTTATCATTAGTTAGTAAGTATTTTTATCATAAGTTAGTAAGAGCATCCACAATGGTAGTGGACTTAAATAACAATTTTTAAGTGTTATATCATGAATTTTGATTAAAAAATATGTAAGAATCAACTACCAACAATGAAAAACACTTCTTAGAGCATCCACAATGGTTGCTCGTTAAAGACACTTTCCTTAATAAGGAGCACTCTCTATTTAAGGAGTACCATTGTGGACTTTTAAGGATCACTCCTTAATAACGAGCTGCTCCTTATTTAAGGAGCTGGTACCTATTTCTTTGTGCAAATGTCAACCAATGAATGATTTACACTTTGGAAATGTATTTTTTGTGTTTTTCTTGCTGAAAATCTTCTAATGGTAATAAAAAAAATTGCTTATAAATACATTTACAATCCAATCTAATAGACATTTATCCTCTGATAAACATTCATCCTCTAACCATGGAAGAAAATATCAAAAGCAATCTATCAAATTCATCTCGAGCACAACCACCATCCAACCAACTTCCTTTGCAATATCAAACCTTTCCATATCCATTTCTTCCCGTTCCAAATCTTCATCCATCAAATATTTCAGTTGCTACCTCTTTACCCATGGTTCCAAATCTCCACCCATTAAATATTCCAGTTGCTCCCACCTCACCCATGGTTGTGCTAGGCGGCTATTTGAATTCAAATAGCGATGTTACCAAACGTGGAAATAACACAAATATTATAATAGGTTCTGAAAATATGGATAACTCTGAGCCTGCAATAGCTGCTACAAATTCAAATTTATCCCAACCTACCTTTTTCACCCAAGACGGTCTAGAAAGTATTTCGATTGATGATCAAGAAAGCAACAAGGATGTTGGTAAGCGAGATATTTCGATTGATGATCGACAAAGCAATAAGGGGGTAAGCAAACAGGAGAGATGGACGGTGGAAGAAGACAAGGCCCTGGCGATGGCTTGGGTGGTCATCTCTGAAGATGAATCCATCGGAAACAATCAGAAAGAAGTGCGATTTTGGAAGAGGATTGCAGATTATTTCAACAAATACAACAAGGCTGGCAGCAGTAAAACTTGGGATAAGTTGAAGGCTCGTTATTACAGGGTGATAGGAGACGAATGGATTCAACGAGATTTACAATCGTATCCACAATCAACATCTCAGTGGGTGGTCTGATGACCAAAAAAAGGAAGCGACTCGTGAAGAATTTTATACTCTGAGTAACAAACACTTCACAAATGAGCATATATGGGACATTTTAAGTAAAAGTCCAAAGTGGAATAGTGGACAAATCAAACAGAGTGGTTCTGGTGCCAAAAGGTCAACCAGTGATGTAGATGTACCTGAGAATGGTGACATTCGTCCCCCTGGTAAAAGGCAGCGAAGGCGCAAAAAAGATCCAAGGGAAAGGCCAAAGTGGTTGATGAAGAAGAGGAGGACTTCAAGCTAAAGTATGCCAAATTTGAAGAGATGCAGAAAGAAAAATTAGCTGCTATAAAGGAATTGGGAATGAAATTGTCGATGAGCACGATGAAGGAAGAGTTCAATTTGTTGGGAGAAGATCCAAATACAATGACAGAGGATCAAAGACAAGTTCATCAACAAATGGTTTCTATTATCAAAGCCAAGTATAACATAAATTAGCTCATATAATTTTAGGATTTGGATTATTGTTATTTTTAATTATGCATTTTTATGATTACGTTTTAATGAATTTATATTTTATATTTAATTAAGTGATCTACTTTTTTAAATTGTATTTCTTTGTGCTAATCATATTACTAACTTAGTTATACTTGAATGTGAGAGTATTTAAATTTAAAGATATTTATTCATAGTTAAATTCGATTGGATTATAATCGAATTTTAGCTTTGATTATATATATTTTGATAAAGATGATTATTTGTTTATTTTTAATTTGAATATTTTATTTTCATTTATGTCTTTGATATTATTTTTATATCATGTAATCTATTATATTAGATTTAATATTTTTATGCTAAATATAATACTAAAATAAGTATATTCGAGTATGTGTGGATTTGAATTTAGATATTTATTTATATTTAACTTGTATTTGAATTTAGATATATTTATTTATATGTCATTTAGATTTAGATATTTGAAATTTAAATTTAATCGGAGTGATTTTAAGACTCACTGGCCTTATAAAATTTTGATGAACTATTTGTTGGATTAGATCGACGTTTATCCAAATTTTGATATAGTGTATATTTTCAAATTTTGATTAAGATACAAACAAATATTTTCAATCAAATATAACTGTTGTGTTTAAGAAATAATTACTCCCAATAAAAATTAGCCGTTGTGTTTAAGAAATAATGATTCCCAATAAAACTTAGCCGTTGTGTTTAAGAAATATTTATTCCCAATAAAACTTATTCGTTGTGCTTATGAAGAAGACATTCCCAACCCATAAATAATAGCAATTGCCAGTTGTTTTTTACCTAATTTTAAAGGGATTTGGCATTTTCAAATCATAAAATTAATTTAGAAATGTTGCACGGTCATCTACACATTAGTAGACAAGTTGTGTCTCAATTTTTAATAGATGAATTGTCAGATGATATGGATGAAGAAATTATGATGATGTTTTTGAAGAAAAAGAAGCAACGTTTCAAGAAATTTTGCAGGAGAGAGCCAATACCTAGAGATCGAGCATCAGGTCACTCTCGCATTTTCAATGATTATTTCTCTAAAAATCCAATATATCCTGCAGATATAGAATGCGAAAGGAGTTATTTGTTCGTATTATGGAGTCATTAGGTAAAACTCTGCCTATTTTCAATTGAGATTTGATGCAGTGGGTGAAAAAGGTCTTTCACCAATACAAAAATGTACTGCTGCAATCAGGCAACTTGCCTACGGCTCTCCCCCTGACTCGTATGATGAATACATTCGTATTGGTGAGACTACTGCAAAGGAATGTTTGATAAACTTCTGCCAAGATGTAGTTGCCGTATTTGGAGGTAAATATTTGAGGAGGCCTACTTTGGAGGACACCGTTTGCTTCATATGCATATGGAACGACATGGTTTTCCTGGTATGTTAGGCAGCCTTGACTGCATGCATTGGCGATGGAAAAATTGTCCAGTTGCTTGGCGTGGCCAATTTACTCGAGGAGACAAAGGTGTTCCAACAATTATGCTGGAAGCAGTTGCTTCTTATGATTTATGGATATGGCATGCGTTCTTTGGTGTTGCAGGATCAAACAATGACATCAATGTACTTCGCCAATCACCTCTATTCAATGATTTAGTAGATGGATTTGCTCCTGAGGTTGAATTTACTATCAATGGAACTTTGTATACAAAGACATATTACCTCGTGGATGGTATTTATCCGGAGTGGGCTACTTTTGTTAAAAGTTTTCCAGAGCCTCTGGATCCCAAGAGAATTTTATTTAAGAAGATGCAAGAAGCAACAAGAAAAGATGTTGAACGCGCATTTGGGGTTCTCCAATCTCGTTGGGCAATTATTCGCAATGCAGCACGGTTTTGGTATACTGAGCATATAAAGTCAATTATGTATGCATCTATAATATTACACAATATGATTGTAGAAGATGAGGGAGAATCGGTAACAAATTGGAATGTAGAAGATCAAAGTCCAACTATGCAAGTCACAGATGGGTCAATTCAAGAACTTCAAGTTTCAATCCATCGACGCTCGGAGATTCGGGATCAGGACATTCATCATCAACTTAGAGCTGACATCGTTGAATATATTTTCAAACGTTTTGGAAATAATGATCAAATATAGTTT
>JAULKK010000011.1:10451260-10461670 GCA_032355705.1 Rubia peregrina | reverse complement strand
GAGGTGGTGGTTCATTGGAAAGGTTGCGATACACAATCTCGAAAAAGATTGTCAATTTTTTTAACGATAATATCGTAGGTGAAATTAAGTAGCCACTTTATTAATTTCATCAAACATACATGGTCACTTATTTAATTTCATCAAACACACATGGCCAAAGTTCAAAATGTCTAGGCCTTAAATCAGCAGCTGTAGTAGTACCTTGCTGACAATAATTTAATTATTTGTATTGATTCTTTGGACCTGTTCTCTGGAGTTTATTTGGATTTCAGTTCAGATCAGATCATCTCCATTTAGTATATTTACATTTATTTCAATTCAGTATATTTATACTTATTCTAATTCAGTATATTTATATTTATTTCAGTCTAGTTCAACATAAAATTAAGGACATGAAATTGTTTGGTGAATTGTTTGCAATTAATTACAACAACTAATATTGAAAAACCCAAATATTTATGAATCCGCCGCTGTAGTTGAATACTGATGCTCCTCTTTATTAATTATAAATTATTATTTGCTAGTTTTATATGACGAATTTTATTTTTTTCTGTATCTAGTTTCAAGAATACTAGAATGTAGAGTATAAAATCTCACTTTCATTTATTACTATACTCTAGTCAATGATTCTTCTGTTTTGGAAGGTTAAAAACGAAGGGTTGTTTATCTATCCGTTTCCTTTACCAAAATTGTAGCAGATAGTTTTCTTTCGGTCAAACAAACCAACAAAAAATACTGTCAATCAATATTTTAACAGTTACTTCCTCTTTTTCTCTCATATTGATACACATTTTAATTTGGAATGTTTTTTGTATTAGCATTTTTAATTATGAAAAATTTGAGGTTATTATTATTTATTTTTCCTTCTTTTAATTCATTTTCAACCATTCATTTTGCATCTTCTTAATTCTAACACTCAAAAGTGATGGACCAGTAATAGAGAAACATGATAGTGTGTTTGTAAGTAAGCTGGAACAACTCTTCATATTGAACAATTATTTTCTAGTACAGTCAACATCTAGCAGCTGATTCTTGTGAGTAATGATACTCTCAGTAAGAATTTATAGTGAAACATTAAAGTGAATTATGTGACATTGATGAAAAGATCGAATCATTAATCACATTCACTGGAAAGTATAATTAACGATGGATATAGTAGTCCTTTTTTCTAATACCAACATCATTGACTTTAATGTTCCACTATGAAGTTTCACTAAAAATATCATTACTCGATTCTTGTTTTACCAAATAATACCCCCGATCTTTATGGACCTCTATCCCAAATAAAACTTCACTCTGTTCTCAAGTATGTCAAACTACATCGGATCACAAGTTTTAATCAGCACATACGTAATAATAGATTCTCTACAATATTTATTTTTGAATATCAAGTTTTATAATATTATTGATAAATATAATCAAAGTTACCGGTGCCAAACATGATTTAAATTTCATATTAAAAAATTGTGCAATTTCACTTGTAATACATGGAGCACGCATGATATACCATGGGGCTGGAAGTCGGGAATCCACCAGAGAAAAAACTAGTCGGAGTAATTTTTGAAAAATATTCCTGCTGACCCTCTATCTCTCTGATACAGGAAAAATCGTGAGTCCGTCATACATATTTCCTGCCTCCACCCTAAAATAATAAGGACAAATATAATTCAGTTTTTTAAAGAGAAAATAGAATTACAGAAGATGCACATTGAAAATTGGAGGGTGAGACCATAAATACGTCGATGCATGCATGGCCAGTAGAGCAGTGGAACCATTTAATTTGCAATTCGAAACCAAAGCAACAAAAAATTAAACCTTGAGAAGAATTGAAGGCAACAACCAAAACCTGAGCTATTAAATTATACACAGACTCTCATAGTTTGGAGCGCGCGTGTGAATAGGCAGAGCATTAAATTCCATTCTAATCCATTTGCTGTGTTTTTTTTTAATGAATTTTATTAGCAGACAACAAATGCATAGACTGGGTTATCATGAGTTGATGACAAACATGCATGATAAATGATGCATTAATATATATTATGATTTTATAAACCAAATAAAAAAGGTTAGAATAATCGCTTCACGGATTTATTTTGATAGTTGCCACCTGAGCAATTCATCTTCTACATTGCACGGTGAATATAGTTGTATGATTCGCTGGAATGGACTCACACGGGGTGGAGGTCCTTATCCAGAATCGCATACGAAAATATTATCTAACATCAATTCAGGAATTCAAGTAAAACTAATAACGACTACATTGAGAAGCACTCTTTTTTTAGAGGAATCCTAAAATATCCCTACCCACCCTTAGTGGGTATTTGGATTAAAAAAATAATGCTAATCATTAATTTGTAAATATGATATCTTAGTGAAACTATAAATATTTGAATTTTATATAAACATATTCATTCTTCAAAAGACTTAGCTATTGAGATTTGAGAAATTAATAAAGTATTTTTAAGAGAGTTTATTAAAGACAACATTTTCAAAAAAAAAATAGAGGGGGAATTGAGAGGGAGTTAGATTTTGAAGAGAAAAGAGAGGTTCGACATAAAGTAGACGATAAGGGCAAACTTATTTGTGTCATAATATTAACATAAGAATACATTGACATTAAACTCCATTTCAATGGCATTTTTAAAATTATATTTCACTCAATCCCATTTTTTTTATTCTCCCTTGTATTTCCCTCTCTTCCCATCTCTCTCTTTCTTTGTATTTATTTAAAAAGGTTTAAAATTGTCAATGACGGGGATATTATGAAATTCAACCCTTATATTATATCAAAGTAGCATATAATTAAATTATCTTTGCATCAGACTATGTGATTGTCCCATTTATACAAAGACACTATAAAAATATTGCAAATGCTAATCTATGGCCTAAGTGGCAATACGAATGTACACAGAGGCATTAGCTATATATTAATACAATAATAAGCAATGGCCTAGGTGATAGTAAGAAAAATACACAAAGACACTGACTAAATATTAAATTCCGTCAAGCCTGAGTGATAATAAGAAGGGTATATAGTAAGATGAGTGGTTTTCAATGCGTCGCTGTGTAGCAATATCGACCCAAATCACCCAACAAAATCTACCATCGTAATAAACATCAGATTAAACACACAATCTAATGATCAGATCAAGTGATGGTTTTCACCAGAGCCCACGTAATGAGAGTTGTTCGACCTAGTGTAACAAACGCCCACGACCTGACACGCGATGTAACACAGCTTAAGGAAAATATAGGGCCTCATACAAAAAAAAATCAAACAAATTGGTCGTCGGTCCATTTTCTTGTGTAGCTTTTGTTGGTGTGGGCGGTTGAAGTAATGGAATTGATTCAATGATGTGTACTGTGAAGAAGTAGTTCATGAGATTAAAGAGAGGAAAAAATGAATTGAAGAGTGGCAGTTGCTGAGTGTTAATATTATTATGGAGGAGTGGTAGTATATACAACTACTTATTTAATATTGGTTAGGTATATATAATCAATTCTCCATATTAAATGCCATAATTAATTGTTAGCTATATTGCTTTATGAAACGCCACCAACAATATTAATCCCTCCCTTTGACTCATCATTACTGAATAGTCTTCTCCTCATTTATTACTATTACATTTTTTTTCTAGCAATAAATTTTAATTTATTAATTATTTTTGCATTATTTGATCTTAGCTGAATTAAATAAATTTAAATATAGTGAATGGACGTAATTTAAATATGATTAAATAGATTAAATCAAAAATGATTTCAATTCATTTGAGAAAAAATGGACTTTACTTTTCTTCCACTTGTAATGATATTTTACAGATTATTTATAGGACATTTGTGAATTAGGTTTTGTTCTTTAGAGTTTATTTGCATTTTAATTTAGTACAGTTCAATTCGAATCAATACAGTTCAATTCAGTGAAAATTTAATTTGGTGAAATCTACTTTAATATTCATACAATACTATCTTTTAACATGCTTATTTTTAGTTCAATTCATTTCAAATAAGATCATCAGATTAATTCAGGCCAGTTCAGATAAGTTCCAAGAACAAAACCTTAGAGTCTATTGAATAAATAAAATTACAAGTAGGGTTTTAGTTATATTTTGAAACACTATTCTCAATGACAAAACAATTATTTGATAGGTGCACAATGCTTTAATTACACGGTACAGTTGGTATCTGATAACATATAGACATGGACACAAAATAAATTTATAGTTGCACATGTTGTTAGGATCCGATAAGACGTACATTATTGATAATACTTGTAGTTTTCAGCATCTTAGGCATGATTTACTTTGTCTCACTTCATCATATAAAATTTAATTAAGTTCAATTCATACGAATCAAATTTAATTTAATTTTAAACATAACTTTCATAGGAGCCTGTCTCCTGAATCACGGTATTTCTATAAGTCATGGAATGAATAAAGTTCAAACTGCAAATTTTAAAAAACGAAGATACAATTTCAGGTTGAATTAATCGGGTCATAAACTTATAATTAATGCACGTTGCATAATAAAATTTTAATATTGCAGCAATTTTTTTTACCTTTTTATTATTCTAATAAAACCTCATCTTTCCATAAGTCTGAGTAAGGATGGTATTTCCCAAGATTTTGTCCTTTCATAAATGTCCACTAACAATGAGTACTACATAATTTAATTTAGTTATGTTATATTACTTCTCTTTGCTTAATCATTTTCTTTATTATTTTTAAATTTAAACACTTTTTTATTTTAGCATTTTTTTAAAAAAAAATTGCCATTCATTTTCACGATTCAAATTACTTGAAAAATATCTAAAACTACCACTACAGCAAATAAAGATCCGAAGAACAAAACGAGTATTTTAATTAATTAATTTAATTATAAAAGAGTGCAACCAATAATGGGCAGCGGCGGAGCACCGGCTCACCCCCAAAACCTCTGGTGACAGTGTTAATATACCCTCCCGCCCCAGCCCCGTCCCTCCTAGCCCAACCCCGCCCAATCCCGCCCTGCCCCACCCCTCCCCTCCCCTCCCCTCCCCTCCCCAACCCAAATTTCCTTCTAGTTCCGCCACTGATAATGGGTGATGAGAAGATACCATGTAGCATTATTGTCCATAACTTTTTATTAAATGTACAATTAAAGGATACATATATCTTGCCCTTTTAACAGCAGAGGTCTTTGTTATAAAACATAGTTGGACCAGTTGATGAATATTCAAGGATGAATCTGTATTGATTGGAAGGAACAGAGCACAATAACTTGTGTTTCTGACACTAATTTAGATTGCAAGTCACTTTCTGAATTTATTGTAATTTCCCCTCTCATCTACTGCAAGGACTCAATTGAACCAATCTCCAAAACTTCAATCGTCATTCCAAAATACCTACAATTTTCAGGACCTACTACAGAACTAACGAAAAATGGGAGGTAAACCAACCAACTTGTTCATCGAGCACTTCAGGTAAAGTTCAAGTAAGACTGAAGCCGGGCAATGTGTCCGACCAGGTGCAACTCATTTTCGATTAATCGATTCCTTTCCCTCCGGAATTGCAATAATATGGTTTTAAGTCCCCATTATGCACCATGTTAGGTTTGAAACCTCATTTTGTGTGAGGCATGCGGGAGTCTCATCTCACCTTTGTATGAGACACACGGGAGTGTCGTCCCCTTTGTGTGAGACACCATGAATGAAAGTGTGATTGTAAAAAAGAAGAAGAAAGTTAAGCAGGAGTTTAATGGAATACTCTCCCGTCCCAAAGAAATTGACATAATTTCTATTTTCATCATTCCCATATAAATTGACACAATTAAATTCTTACATAAACGGGCCAAAAATGACCCTATACATTTATTATATTATCCCTCAAAATGTTGATTAACCCTCAAAATATTGATTAAATCCACTAGTCAACTCTCTCATTGCCAAAATACCCTCATTTATTTCTCATCAACACTTACAATTTATCTTGCATAAAATACCGATCCAAAAGCAATTGTGACAATTTCTCTGGGAAGAAGAGAGTATATTTTTATTAAATAAATAATATTTTAAAGGGTAAAATGCATTTATGTCTATTGATTATTTTTTAGTGCACATATACCCCCTAGTTTTTCAAAAGTGCACACATATCTCCCAATTTTTTTTAAAATAGCACATATACCCCTATAGCCCGAAGATCAGCGTTTGAAAAATTAAGAAGTACGTGTGCAATAAACAAGGATCTAGATACATGTACACTTTTAAAAAAACTGAAGAATATATATACACTAAACAAGAAGCGTAAATGCACTTTACAATAAAGTATACATGAACATAAGGAGTATATTTAACCACGGTCAGGGTCAGACTGAAATCGAACCCAAGGTTTAATTAGTTTCACACGATTTTGTGAATTGACTCCGGTTTAGTGGTAAAACCACACTCTATAACTGAGGGTTCAAAATACACCCTTAGCAGGAATGGTGAATATTAGAGCAATTTCTTGATGGGAATTATTCAGCGTCATGAGACCGTGTTAGTGGTCTCAGTTGTGGTTTCTCAACCTGCAGGTGGTCGATGATGGTGAGATCATGGTAGTTCCGGACGACGATTCGTTGGTGGTTTAGCTTTTGAGTGTTCTCAAGAGGATGTCCCTAACTATTCAAATGGATAGAGTTTCAAACTCCACTGAACTTCAATAGATTCAATGGTGGTAACTCCTAGTCAGGTCCTAGATGTTTATATGTAATTTGATTGGTTGTATGTAATCTTTTAAAAAAATCACTTGATTTTGATCTCAGGCTAGGATTTAACAGATTCGTTGAAAGAATTTAAATGAATGCAAAGAAGAAGAGGATATGACAAACTTAAAAAGACAATGACTTTATAAGCTAACTCTGTTCTAACAAATCAAATGAAACAAGAAACACCATTTCCTATGAATCAACCATCATCATCATCAATCGATTCAATCCCCTCCCTTGCATCTCTCTGTTTTCATCTTTACTTACACAATTATCACCCCTACCTTTACAAAAAATGAATAAAATCTCGACCATCACATCGAAATGTTGAGATCAATGCGCGGTTTCTTGCCCGATACCGCTCTAGGCAATGGAACAGTGGTGCCACACCCGGGGCACCGCGGGTTCTCCACCGATGTCAGCACGTACAGAAGACACTTGGGGCACCCGGCTGCGAATGATCCTCCTCCTCCTCCGTGTGGCCCCGGCCTCTCCTCGTGATCATCGGCCTCACTCCAATCCCTGATCGACGACGAGGAGTTGGAAGCCGGGGATGATGACATTGAAGTCGAGCGCTTCCTCATCGTGTCCAGCCTCTCGGCTCTCTGGAGCGCGGATTTCACCTTGTCGAGGGTGCACACGCTTTGGTAGTTCAATGGGGAGGCAGAGGGCGATTCTGATGAGGATGAGGGGACAAGCTTTAGTTCTAACGAGGGGGATTCGTCGATCGGGTTAGCTGTTGGCTGTTTCATGGACGGAGGCAGGTTTAGGTCTTGGAAATTGGACAGGCCAACGTTGTTTTTTGATTTCTTGTTGTGCTCGGAAGAGGAGGATGAATTGCTCGAATCGCAGCGTTGGAGGTATACTTTTCCGGACTGCATTGCACAAAAACAAAGCGAAACAAGAATGTGTTCTAATTCACTATTTTGATCAAATGAAACTAAATGAACCCATTCAATTGATCCAATTGATCAAATAACAAAGCATTCAAAAGTTGGAAAATCATCAAAATTCCATTTATTTTACACCTAGTGATTACTCAATTAGTACTATAGCCATAAGAATCTCACAAGTCACAAAGAGCAATAAAGTTCATTTCATTAAAAATAAAAAAACGAATCCCTCTAATAAATGCCAAAATGTGAACACAATGAAACAGCATCAATCTATTTCTTTTCTATTTCAAATCATAAACAAAAGAGATCATTCTTTTCCCGCAAAAAAAAAACCCCTTTCATCACCAATTCAAGAACAAACCTTCAAGTCCAAGCGCTTTTCCCACCCAGATGGAACCTGCATGTCAAGGTCCAACTCCTTTGAATCAAGAAACCGGTGGCCGCCGCCGAGCAAGTCCCGCGTGATCAAACCGGACGGAGAATTCCCTATCTCGCTATCACCACCGCCGCCGCCGCCGAGTATTCTGATCAGAGAAGTCACGTCCGCCGCCATCGCCGCCGGGAGAATTCACAAAAACGGGCGTTTTGACCGAACTCGGAAGATCGAAAATGAAAAGTGAGAAGACAGAGTATATGTGTATATATAGTGAGGGAAAAGGGAAGAGAAAGGAAATCGGTTAGACGGATCCGTTATTACATGGAAATTTAATTACGTCTCTATTAATTGGAGATTGCAAACAAAATTATTTAAAAGATATAGCAAAATATTACCCATCTTGGTCCTCCTACCTTCAGTGTTTTACGCGGGTGTCACAAAATAGGACTAGAGTGATCTCTTAAGGTCATGTTAATTTCAAATTTATTTGCAGTTTATTTTGATTCAATTCATAAAAATATTAGTTTGATAAAATCAAAATTTATTTAGGTTGTATTTTTTTCAAGCTTAATTATTTTTATTAATTAATCTGAATTGAATCGGTTAGATTGAATTGAAAATAAGTACAGTTATAAATAATAATGTTAAGGCTAGATAAAGTCAAATTTAATCAAAACATTCCTTTATTGAATTGGGCGAATTGAATTGAAGTCCATATAAAATCGGGAAAACATAACTTTGATAATTATACGATTAATTTATTATCAATTCATTTCAGTATACATCAGATTAAAAATAACCTTATTATCTTTTGTTATTTTAAGTCAGCCTTATCTATCAATTATTAATAACTAGACTTTCTATGATTGTTTTTTTAATGAGATAGTAAAATGATTCCAACTCATTTTTTAAAGATGGCAATAACAAAATTTTGAGATTGAGAGATAAATCAAATACTTTGCCATTGTAGAATAACTAACCAGATTTATTCCACCAATTTTATAAAAACGTATCCTCGTACCTTATCGTGCACACTGATTCAAAGTCGTATGTATTTTATATAAGACGGGTTTCATAATTATAAATATCTCAGGGAAGGTACACCAATATTACAAAATATTAACTGAAAAATCTATAACCAAAGGACATAGAGAGTAATGGAAAGGAAATAAATGTGTAGAAGTAATTAGGGGAAGGGGAGATTTGGAATTTCATTAAAGGATAGAGATTGGAGAGGGTGGTATTTATTAGGGGCTGGGGCGTATTAAATGTAAATTTGGTGGGTGATGAAGTAATTACGAAACAAAGGCAAAATTCAAAGGCCTCTGTCAGTAATGGCGGCATTTAATGCAATGGGAACACTACAGGACAGCTGTGATTTATTGCACATAAATATAATTTTTATTTTTACTTACAGAAATATAGTACAAATATTAATGACAAAGTCTTGAAAAAATCAGCTTTCCATAGGGATATCGAAAGACGGTATAAAATTATAATTATGGAAAGGTAAAAAAATTTAGTTGCAATATTAAAATTTTATAATATAATGTGCAGTAATTATGATCTGATTAGTACAACCTAAAAAAATTATCTCAACTTTTTTATAATTTACGGTTTAAACCTTGATTTTTTCCATAACTTATGAAAAGACTGAAAGAACGACGACAATTATCCCACTGCCCTACGCAATCAACTACTCCCTTTTTTACTCTATTTTATGATTTAGTATAATAAAAAAATCCACATGCCAGTATCTGATTTTGTAATTTTCTGGTTTTGTTCATTATAAAAAAATTGGTATGGTATGGAATTGATATTTTGATAATGATGAAGAAGATAATAACTTGTCATTTGTTATGAGCATTAAAGACCTTTTTGGCACTTTGCTCTGGATTCATAAATGGAGTATTAATGACTTTGTTTTCAAGTCTTCTTCTTCAACCTTTTCTTTAATGGCTTTTGGATCTTTCCTTTCCTAGTTTCAGCCTCATTGTGCCAATCCAAATCTATTCATTTCATTATTTTTTGCCCATTTTATAGATTCACCTCAATTGGACAGGGCTAGACGTATGACATGGGAGTATTAATAGCTATTATATTATTTGGTAAATGAATTTTAGATGGTGGGCGTTTCATGTAACATATGTATTTAACTGATTTAATTTTTACAATAGAACCTAAATTTCTTTTTAGTTATATGATAAAATGACTTTCCAATCATGTAACGGCTTTATTTTAGCTTGTTACACCAAATGAAAGTGCAAGATAGAAGCGTGTCATTCTTTTTCCACCTTTTATGCATTTAATATAATTTTGTTGAAAACTTAATTTGAGGAAATTTACCTTTATGCAGAAGTATTACTTTTGGTAACGTTTAATTTAATTTATTTCAATTGAGTCGAGTTAGGTAAAAAG
>JAULKK010000011.1:10413724-10441264 GCA_032355705.1 Rubia peregrina | reverse complement strand
GGGGGGGGGGGGGGGGGGGGGGGGGGCGGGGGTTTGGGGGGCAGGGGTGGGTGGAGAGAGGAGATGGTGGGGAGAAGATGAGTAAGGGTTTGGCTATGGATGGTGGGAAGCCCTAGCGGCGGGAGGGGTGGCTGGTGATGGCTGTGCCAGAGGCACAACAGTGAAGGTGGTAGAGTCACATCGGGAGGTTGAAAAAGTAAAGGGCATTTTTTTCTTTCAAATATTGTATTAGGTTGAAAGGGTATTTTGGTCATTTTCAGTTGGTCAATGGTTGGAAATGGAAATTAATTGCCAGAATATAGTCTTTAAGGTTATATATGCACTTATGTAAAGTAGTTAGGGTTATATTTTGTACTAAAAATTATCTCATGGTTATATGTGCACTAACTGAAGTATATAGGGTTATATTTGTATATATACCTTTTGTTTTTCTTCAGCTCCCTCCGCCTAAAGCTTTGTATAATAGTTCCACAAATGAACTGACGGGTGGGAGGTGAAGTGGATCCAACCAGTAAACATGCATTGCCCCTTATTAATTACCACCAAACCCCAGTGACCCCTACATGAAAACGAGCATTCAGGTAGGACCAATATTATTGTACAATAAGTATAAGACACATAGTTAGAAGAAATTTACTTGTCTACGTAAGGCGATAGGAAGAATGACCTTTTCTTCTCTTGAAGACTCGTTGAAAGATAAGATAGTCTCTCTCCTGTGGGATGCCCAATTTATCGGATGGTTTCCGGACATAGACATTCAATCCATTGATTGGAGCACCTTTTCGCCACCCACAATATGTGTCTGGGAATATTTTAGTGGGTGTGATAAAATGAAATATATTTATAAGTAAAAAAATTACACAACAAAGAAAAGAGTTAAAGTATGTTCCAAATGGATGAAGCAATTGAAGTGTGCTACATTTGAGCTACTAATATTAGTGGTTGAGTTACTTGGTTACATGTACACAAGTTTTTAAAATTGTCCCAATAAAACAAGAACCGTTCGTTGAACCCTAAAAATTTATTTGTGGCCATGGAAGGAGTATGTAGGAAGATTTCTATGCCTAGTGATCAATTCGATCAACATCCTTGCCGATGTAGCCATTTACATGGAATTGGGGATGTTCAGCGATTTTCTAGTTGTCATAACACCCTAACCAATGTTGGTATATCCATGGATTATGGGACTTCATTATTTGGTAGTGGTGTTATATTTTTGGGTTGTATGTTATTTCCACTCTTAGTCACAATTAGATTCTTGGGCCATATGAGGAACATGTCCTTTGCATTTCCAACTCTCTCACAAACTTTTTACGAAATAGGTACACGTGCATTACACACTAATGGAACATCCAAAGAAACCCTACCTAGATTGCTCGAGCATAAGTTTTAATTCATGATAAAAGTTCAATTCCTCATAAGAATTGTCGGTAACATGCAATGCACCTCCTCTTTTTGATTGAATGACATATAGTTTTTATGGTACCAGAGGGCCGAGGCTAAACAATATGAACATGCCCCTAGTATAGGATACAAAAATATTTCCATGAATTCAATGTCACTAATCTTAATGGGTGACCCCAAAATGTCCGGTGTACCAAAATTGAAACAAGGAAATGATGGCGGTTTTGGGGGAAATATTTTCACTATTTAAGATTGGTATTTAGTCTTACTATAATACGGTGCCCTAGGAGATAGACCCTTAGATTAAAAAGTACAATAGTTGATCCATAATTTTTTTTTTAAATCAACAGTCATCCGTTCATTTCCAAACACCATCATAATATTATATTAGAGTTTTTCATTGAGTTGAATTATTGATAAAGATACACTAAATTCTCTAATACTTCATGCGTACTTTAATTTAAACCACCACCCCCATAGACCGAGTTAGGTCATGTCTGATTAACCTTAATTCAACTACATTCATCTCATCTCATCTTTAATAATCTCATCTCAGCTCCAATTATCTCCAATAATCTCATCTTAGCTGCAATAATTACATACCATCTCCAATAATCTCATCCCAACTCCAATTTCCAAAAATCTCAACATATCTCCAATAATCTCATATCAGCTACTTTCAACTCTTTTCAAAAAAAATAAATTCAAATTGTTATGAAATTTATTTTAAACATTAAAATTTTAGTAAATGTTATTTAAATCAGAACATAAGAATTATTATATTTATTTCGACTATGAAAGCATGCATATTTATTTTAGTTCAAAATTATATGTTAAAGTTTTGGCGAAATCTTGGGAAAGATGGTTTTTCTATTGGCATACAGAAAGACCGGATTGAATTAAAATTATAGAAAGGTAAAAGGTTTTAGTTGCAATATTAAAATTTAATTATACAACATGTAGTGGATATAAGTTTATGACCCGATTAATACAACCCAAAAATTTATCTTAATTTATTCTAATTTACAGTTTAAACCTTGGTCTTTCAATAATTTATGGAAATACCATCTTTCAAGAGACGGACTCTAAAATTTTAGATCTATTCATTAACATATTAACATTATTTAATTTATGAATATTTAATTAATTTTTTATATTTAATTAATTATAATTTATTAAATTCAATTCAGTTTAACATATATTATGGTCATTTTTAATTACTGGTGGTTTTTCTTGCTTATTCACTACTACAAACTAATGTTAATGTAACACTTTCCTTGCAATACTTATTTAAAATGTTACAATAACTTATAAAGTGTTACTTGAACTTTTGAAAAGTTATACATAAATATTGAAAAGTGTTACCAAAATTTTAAAAAGTGTTCACCTAAGGTAATATTTGTAAAAATTATACTTTAGGTGCTATTTTAACACTCTGAAGTTTTAAAATTATTATCCTATTTTTGGGAGGAAATTGGAGAAAAACAGTTGTTAGTTTTTCTTCCCAACTACTTAGTACAATATGCATGACTTATTTAATATTTCAATAGTTTGTTCACTTGCTAAGATATAACAGGTTGAATCTCAATATTTTGACTTAATAAATAAAATTATAATTTTTTAATCAGGTGTGAAAGTTGTGGATGTGAGCAGAAAGGATAACCGGTGACAGTAGTGGGAAATGTTGAAGCAAATAAAGTCCTAAACAAAGTGAAGAGCATGGGAAAAGGGCTGAATTTTGGCCATATGTGAAATACAATTTGGTGTCTTATCCATATGCTCCACAGGCCTATGACAAGAAGGCACCAGCTGGGTATTTGAAGAATGTGGTTCAGGCTTTTCCAAACCCAAGTGCCTATGGAACACTACTCTTCTCTTTTCAGTGATGATAATCCTAATGCATGTTCAATCATGTAAAATTCATACAACAAATTAGTTCATTATATCCATATACATAGAGGACAAATTCTATGAGTTAAATTTAGAAACATATATTCACTCTGTCCCATTTTAAACTGCACACTTTGACTTTTGACAATTGACTTAAAAAATGTTTGACCGTTAATATTTTTAACTATGTACAATTAAAATTATGAAAAATTAGTATTATGAAAATACACATTAAGATGAATCTAACACTATGACACGTGATAATATCCTTACTTATATATCAATAGAATTTAATAGTTTAAATTAGTCAATTTTGACTAAATGAATAGTTCAATTGCAGCTTAAGTTGGGACAGTGGGAGTATAACATTTTAGATTTTATAGTTGGTTCTTCCCTTGTGGTTGTTTTAGTGTAGATGCATATAGTTCTTTGAGGGTTGTGAACTTGTGAACGAATCATTTTTGAGGTTATGGTACAATTTAACGAAACATTGTGTAGATAAACAACAAATAAGAAGAAGAATTGTGGAAAATTAAATTATTTTCAATGGGAGTGAGTAGTGCAAGTACACTTGTAAGTCGTACAATATTATTTTCAACAGGGACAGAATTAAATTTGGGCAAATCGTGGAAATTCAAAATATTCTCGTTTAAAATACACAAAAAAATATTTTTCTCCAAATTTCTTACTCTTCTCCTCCCACTGTCACTCATCCCCTCTGAAATACTCAATCCACCTCATTCACCATACCACTCTAGTGGCACCACCTTTTTAATCCAAAAATGAAGCTAAAATATTTACAACACCACCACCGCACAAATTGGAGAGACAAACTCAAAATCTATGTCGTTAAATACAATATCCCCATAAATGCTCAATCTTCCATCACTCACGCCCTAACCACACCAACACTCACTTTTTTAAAGTATTTAGGGTCAATCTTCCATCACTCACGCCCTAACCATAGTCTTTATGGTTATATATGCATTTATGTAAAGTATTTAGGGTTATTTTTACACTAAAAATTATCTCAGGGTTATATGTGCACTTAATGAAGTATATAAGGTTATATTTGTATATATACATTTTATTTTGCTTCAGCTCCCTCCACTAAAGCCTTGCATAGTAGTTCCACAAATGAACTGACGGGTGGGAGGTGAAGTGGATCCAACCAGTATACATGCATTGCCTCCTTATTAATTACCACCAAACACCAGTGACCCCTACACGAAAATGAGCATTCAGGTAGGACCAATAATATTGTTGAAGAATTATAAGACACATAATTAGAATAAATTTACTTGTCTACGTAAGGCGACAGGAAGAATGACTTGTTCTTCTCTTGAAGACTCATTGAAAAACAGGATAGTCTCTCTTATGTGGGATGCCCAATTTATCAGATGGTTTCTGAACATAGACATTCAATCCATTGATTGGACCAGCTATTCGCCACCCACGATATGTGCCTGAGAATATTTTAGTGGGTGTAATAAAATTGAATATATTTATAAGTAAAAAATTACACAGTGAAGAAAAGAGTTAAAGTATGTTCCAAATGGATGAAGCAATTGAAGTATGCTACATTTGAGCTATTAACATTAGTGGTTGAGTTACTTGGTTACACGTCCACAAGTTTTCTAAATTGGCCCAACAAAAAAAGAAAAGTTCGTTGAACCCTAATAATTGATTTGTGGGCATGGAGTACGTAGGAAGATTATTATGCCTAGTGATCAATTCGATCGACATCCTTGCTGGTGTTGCCGATTACATGAAATTGAGGATGTTTAGCGGTTTTCTAGGTGTCACAACACCCTAACCAATGTTGGTATATCCATGGATTATGGGACTTCATTATTTGGTAGTGGTGTTATATTTTTGCGTTGGATATTATTTGCACCCTTAGTCACAATTAGATTCTTGGGCCATATGAGGAACAAGTCCTTTGCATTTCCAATTCTCTTACAATCTTTTTGCGGAATAGGTACACGTGCATCAATGGAACATCCAAAAAAACCTACCTAGATTGCTCGAGAATGATTTTTAATTCATGGTAAAAGTTCAATTCCTCATAAGAATTGTCTGTAACATGCTATGCTCCTTCTCTTTTTGATTGAATGTCATATAATTTTTACTTTACCGGAGGCTAAAAAATATAAACATTCTGCTAGTATAGGATATAAAAAGACTTCCATGAATTCTCTGTCACTAACCTTAATGGGTGACCCCAAAATGTCCGATGTTCCAAAATCGAAACTAGGAAACGATGGTGGTTTTGGGGGAAATATTTTCACTATTTATGATTGGTCCTTAGTTTTACTATAAGATGTTGCCCTATGATATTGACCCTTAAATTAAAATTTACAATGGTTGATCCAAAAAAATTAACAGTCATCCGTTCATTTCCAAACACCATCATAATATTATATTAGAGTTTTTCATTGAGTTTAATTATTGAAAAAGATACCCTACATTCTCTAATACTTCATGTGTGCTTTAATTTAAACCACCACCCCCACAGACAGAGTTAGGTCGTGTCCACTTCATCTTAATTCAACTACATTCATCTCATCTCATCTTTAATAATCTCATATCATCCCCAACCATCTCCAATAATCTCATCTTAGCTGCAATAATTACATACCATCTCCAATAATCTCATCCCATCTCTAATTTCCAATAATCTTAGTTCATCTCCAATAATCTCTAGTAATCTCATATGTAAAATCTACCAGCTCCCTATTGTAGTATTTATAGACTGTAGCAGCGGTAGTAAAACTCAAGTGCTCCAGAAAAGCTGAAACCCTACTAGCCTTGTAAGTCTCCGGGTCTAATGATCTTTCTAAGATTATATTACTTTCATTTATCACATTACATCTCTCCTGGTATGCTTCATTGAAAAAAAATCTTCATTTAAAGCATTTTCGGCTTATAGAGCTCTTCTAAACCTTTGACATGTCACTTTTTTCATCATCTTCTTCTTTTTTGGATGAGCTGAACTTTCGGGTACAACTTCAACTGCCTTCTTCTTTAATCTTCTCAGTATCGACTGTACATATTCATCTAACACCTCATCACTGGCATATACCAAGTTTTCCATGCTTTCCCTTGGTGTTGGAACATCTGTTCCAGAACCACTTGCCTCAATATCTATGATTTCAACTCCCTCGATACCAAGTTAAGTTGATGTTGGAAAAACATCAAGGTCATGTTCAGTTGCCTCAACATCATGCTAATCAGTAGCAGACTCTTCAAACATCCTTTCATCTCCTCTTGTCTCTATATTGGGGATCTCAACATCCATCTCTTCAGAATTCTCAACAACCTGATCTTCTAATCCAGGTTCATTAGAATCTTCTCCCCTGATATCTTACTGGGAACTAGGAACTTCCACTCTTTCAGTTTCCTTAAACTGCTCACCTTCAGCTGATGTTGAAGCATAGCTAGGTCCACCACCTAAATCGTAATCTTCTTCAATAATCTCCATATCATCATTCTCTCTCCCTGCATCCTCAGCATGTGTTGGAACATGGCATCACCCCTGGCTTTCAATTCCTCCTCATCTGAATCAATATCAATCACAATAGGGGTTGGCTCTCTCAATATTTTTAAAGTTCTTAGCAACAGTAGGGTCAAAAATTTGAATGGCTTTATAGCTAGTGAAACTCAGCACACTCATATCTTCATGCTAATTATTAAATTTCCTTAGCAGCTTCCTAGGACTAGAGGCACTAGTATAAACACACATAGCCTTCTTTCCCTTGTGCTCTACACATGCCAATTCAGTTAATCTAGGGTTCCAATCCTCCATGTACAGAATGTCTCCTATGATTCCCTTCAGCAGATGACTTAAATCATAGCAATTTATCTTACCTGACATAACCGTATACCCCCTTAGGTCTACATTCTTACTATGCTTCATATAGTTCTTCATGCAATCATCCAGAGATTTGAAAGTTTGACCATTAAAGGTTAAGGATTTTTCTTGAGATACCATGATTTTCACTGGTAGAGATGGATCTAGTACAGGATCCATTGGTGGTGACTAGACAACCTCAACACCAAGTTCTAGAATACCATCCCAAGGCTCCAGCATGTTGCTTTCTGTTAGGTTCAGCCTCTGCTCAGGTTCTCCAAATATTGTTTTGAATGTGGTGGATGTTTCCATGTCTGAATTGAGAAGTAATGCCGCAAGCAAGATTTTGAGAGTCCCAAAATCTTTCTTCCTCTCTGTTGTAGGGTTTTTTCCACGTGCAAACTCAACAGTAATTGCAAGAATATCGGGATAGAGAGGTTGTTGGAAGGAGGCAAGGTGCTAGGAAGATGGAAAGTTAAATTTTCAAAATTTACTTTCCTTTTCTCTAAAGGTGAACCTTTTTTTCTCTTACCGAGGTAATAATTAACATTTCACCTTTCTGCACCAGAATCCAACTACCCATACTCCAACTTAATTTTCCATATTCCAACATGCAGCACACCTTTCATATTTTTGTATTTTTATTTTTATGTACAAAAAAAATAAGAAAACTAAAGTTAGTTAAAAGCTTGTGATAGGAAGTACCTCACATATGGAACACACCTAAGTGTTGCATGAGCAGCTCAAAGGTTGTAGAATCCATTGGTTTTTTAAAATATCAGCAAATTTCTCCGATGTTGGAACATATGCTACCACAACTTCCTTCCTTTCAACAAGATCTCGAATAAAATGATATCGTATATCAATATGCTTAGTTTGAGAATGTTGAATTTGATACTTAGAGATATCAATAGCACTTTTATAGTCACATAAAATCTTCAGAGACCCTTGATGAACTCCATAATGTTTCAACATCTGTTTCATTCATAATAATTTTGCACAGCAACTTCCAGCAGCAAGATATTCACCTTCAACAGATGACAAATAAATAGAATTATATTTCTTACTATACCAAGAAACCAAATTTGTGCCAATAAAGAAGCATCCTCCTGTAATACTTTTGTGATCATCTGCATTACCTGTCCAATCTGAATCACTATAGCCAAAAAGAACTGATTCTTGATTCGTAGAATACCATATGCCATACTCAGAAATTCCACTAACATAACGAATAATTCTTTTAACTGCCATTAAATGTGATTCATTTGGATTAGCTCGAAATATTGAACACATATGTCTGGTGGACTGACTGTGAGGTAGAGTAAACTTCCAATCATACTTCTATGCATTTTCTGATCAAATGCAACACCTTTCTCATTTTTTCTCATTTTTTCTGTGGTTCCCATTAGAGTTTGAACTGGCCGAGAGTTGCTTAATCCAAACTTTTTTTACTAAATTCATGGCATATTTAATCTGATTGATGAACAGTCCATTCTTTTCTTGCTTTACTTAGATTCCTAGAAAATAAGTGAGTTCACCGACCATACTCATCTCGAATTCATCCTGCATTAGGGCAACAAAGTCTTTACCGTAGAATGTGAGGTAGAGCCAAAAACAATATCAGCAACATAAATTTGAGCAATTAAATTTTGATGATCGATCCAGCACAAATAAAGTGTGATCTACTCCCCTTTGATGATAACCTTTCTTAATAAGAAAGTTTGTCAGTCGCTCATACCAAGCTCTGGGTACCTATTTCAGACCATGTAGTACCTTTTTGAGTCTATAAACCTAATGCAGATAGTGAGGATCTTCAAATCCTTTGGATTGCTCAACATAGACTTTTTCATTCACCATGCCGTTTAGTAAGGCACTTTTGACATCCATCTGGTACAAAGTAAAATCCAGAGTGCAGAAAATAGCAAGTAAAATCTTAATAGATTCTAACCTAATAACCGATGCAAAGTTTCATCGAAATCCACTCCTTCCACTTGAGTATATCCTTGAGCTGCCAGTCTTGCTTTATTTCGAGTAATTTGGCCATCAGTATATGACTTGTTCTTGAAAATCCACTTGGTGCCAATAACATAAACATTTGTTGGACGAGGGGTGAGATACCAAACATCATTTCGCTCAAACTGGCCAAGTTCCTCTTGCATGGAGACAATACAATACCCATCAAGTAGGGCTTCTTTATAAATCATGGGTTCAATTAGTGAGATAAAACACTGTAGTCCAACAAGTTCCCTACAGTTTACCCATGGTAGAGCACGTGTTCTCTTAGATATTGGTTCAGTTACCTCTTGTGTTGGATCATGAGGTGGACAGCTAGAGATTGGTGTTCCAACATCACCATCATCTGGGTTATCAGGCTTTTCGGAAACTTCTGGTGTTCCAACATCGACTTGCTGATCAGCTAAACTGTTTTGTGTTTAAACATGAACTGGGGCTGATTCATCGTCACCTTCTCTTGATACATGTTTCTCATCAGAATCATAAAAAATTACATTAATGGACTCCATAAGAGTTTTAGTGTGGATGTGCAAACCCTGTATGCACGAATGTTCACAGAATATCCTAGAAAAATACCATCATCATTGCAACTGTTGAACTTTGCAAACTGTTCTCTATCCCTGAGAATATAACACTTGTTTCCAAAGACATGAAAGTATGAAACATTAGGCTTCCTATCTTTCCATATTTCATATGACGTCTTACTTGTGAATGGACGAAGGTAAACCCTGATTATTGTTTAACACGCCTTGTTGACTGCCTCTGCCTACCATTTTTCTGCCAACATTACTTGAGCCATCTCATGTACCTGTTTTTCCTCTCAACAATACCATTTTGCTGAGGTGTGATTGAGCTGAAAACTCATGCTATATGCCAAGCTCATCACAAAAGTCGCTGAACTGAGAATTTTCAAATTCTCTTCCGTGATCACTCTGAACCCTGCCAATTTTTCCTACTGGACTTCCCTTTTCTATTTGCAGCTTGAACACCAAACTTTTAAACACATCCACCGTGTTAGATTTTTCTTTAAGAAATG
Source organism: Rubia peregrina (assembly GCA_032355705.1). Taxonomy (NCBI): domain Eukaryota; kingdom Viridiplantae; phylum Streptophyta; class Magnoliopsida; order Gentianales; family Rubiaceae; genus Rubia; species Rubia peregrina. The sequence continues at coordinate 10,431,068 of JAULKK010000011.1, read as the reverse complement.
CTACCCAAGTGTATCTGGAGAAATCATCAACACAAACAAAAATATATTTCCTGCTAGTCACACTAGGTGTATTGACCGGTCCCATCAAATCCATGTGTAATAATTCAAGATTTCTCGATGTTGTAATATACTGAATAGATGAATGGGGTGAGGGCATTTGTTTACCTTGTTGGCATGATCCGCAAATAATTCCCTTTTTATGAGTGAGAGCATGCATACGGCTTCAGAATTTGTAATCTGCACTACTGTTTTATAGTTGATGTGTCCTAGCCTCTTGTGACACATTATTCCTTCATTTTTTTTAGAATTTAAACACTTGACTTCTTTTTCCAACAGATAACAGTTTTCTGAAGATCAAATTCCTGAGAGTACTTTGTCCTCACTATGTTTGACAATGCATCTGTCTTTATGAAACTCCACAGTCATTTTTGTCTTCGCATAATTGACTGATGCTTAGCAGATTTACCTTTAAATCTTCAACAAGTAACACACTTGTGAAGGTTGGGAATCCCTCAATATGTAGTTCTCTTTTGCCAACTACTCGACTTATTTTTCCATCACCAAATGTAACTAATGCACCATCATACGGCTTGATCTTTGTCAGAAACTCCTATGTTCCAATCATGTGTTAAGACCATCCACTATCAAAGTACGAAGAATCTCTAGAATGTGCAATAAGATACGTGTGAGCAATAATACAGACCATTGTAAACCTAGGAATCCATACCTTTTTTACCAATTTTTATCGTTGGTCATCATCTATGTTGGAACCTGAAGACAATTGTCATCCATTCATAGTGTCTCCGAGTAGTCTAAGGCATTGTTCCTGTATGTGACTGGTAGGTCATTTTTTCTACCAAATAAACCTGCTAACTTATCAGATTTAAATTCAAGTGTAGAGTAAGCAGGGTCGATCCCACAGAGAATAGTGTAAACAAATTCTTATTTCTAAAGATTCAATTGTTGGTTAGCTACCACGCCTTAACTTGATGAAAATATTATCTATTAACTAAGAAAACAATAAAACAAAACTATGAATGCAAATAAACACAAATATCAATATGAGAATGAATTCCGGAAATAGGTAAATCCACATTAACTAATAATTTATATGATCACTGACGCACTAATAAATCAATTCGCATGAACCAACCAGTTATAGAGTGCCGAGAATCAGCTACAAGACACGGTCCAATTTCTTCTTATTTTATCGATAGCCAGCAAGAATCAGCTATAAACTGACTACTTCCCTAGTTAAGATATAATCTAGCAAGAATCAGTTATAAACTAGATTTAATATCTTAACAGCATTAAGAACCAAATAAACCCAATTAAGATAATTCATAATTATCCACCCATTGTTCCCACTATCTGCTGATAGTTTAACCACTAATTAAATCTACCCACTAGATAAAGATAAATAGAGGAATTTAATTGGCATTATTCCAAATAACTCAAGGTTGATCAGATCTCAAGAAATTCAGAAATAAAATAGACACAGAGAACAATCAGGAATCCATACAAATCAATTATCACGAACAATTAGGCCTCGCATATAAATCATAATTAATGCTTCATTATTGTAAGCTGAAAAAGAGATTTAGCTACTAAACATAATAATTAAACAAACAGTACAATAATGAAACATAATAACTTTAAAAAATATAATCAAACCAAATGTCACCAGGATTGATTCCTGATGTTCATGCGTGATGAATAATTGTGTTTGATAGCAACACAAGAAGGAAAACCATACGGCGGCTTCAAATAAACAAAGCTGCAAAGAATGTTACTACGGCCGTCTCTTAAAATAAAGCTATGCGTGGGTTTTTATAGTTATTTTACGATAGCCCTAATTACAAATTCAATTAAGAAAAGAAAATTATTATTGGGCCAATTAATCTGGTCTTCATATTGGATCTTCTATTCTTTAAATTAAACTTCTTCACATGAACTCAATTCAACCCAAATTTTTTGTAGCACGATTCAATTGCTTTTGAGCTTAATAATGGAATAATGTCTCATATCCCTCCTCGAAAGGTAAAACAAGAACATTTTTCATTGAAGCACACTATCTCATTAAAAACCTTACCGGGAAAACCTTGTGAAAAAACCACGGTTAAGGGAAAAAAGTATAGTGCTCATCACCCTTAGCGCACAATCTAATAATTTTCTGCACAAAAACACACCTACATGCACATCAAATGGCAAAAGAAACTCATAAAAGCACATAAAATATGTGTATAAAATACACCCAATCAGTGACCTTCATAGAGCAGTAGCTACATAACACATGTTTCCTTTGTTTAGTCCTCATCACTTTCTTCTTCATGACATGTACTCCTGTCTTGAAATTTAGAGTATCAATTTCTGTTTTGTCATAGCCGATTCCCTATCTGTCTCCGAAGTTCTTTCTCATAGTCAGAATATCATCCAGGTTTGCCTTACCAGTGTTAAGCTTCAGAATTGCAGCTTCAGCCATCTCAGCCCTCTGAGTAATCAGCTTCAGATTTTGTTTCAGTTGTTCCACTTCATCCTCTAGCTTACCAACGAGATCCATATCAATCCTGAATTTCTATCTGCAAGTTGACTTTTCTCCACTTTTAGGATTTTATTGGTCTCAAAAACTTTCTGACACATTCCATGCATGTTTTCATAAGCAGTACAGATGTTTTCATCACTCACTTCCTTGCTGTCATCATCACTTAATGAATCACCACTCTGCTTCTATGTGTTGGAATATGCAGTCATCGGTCATCACCGTGTTGGAACATGACCCAATTTCACTCATCTCGGGAATATTTGCTCTGAATGTCACATAATTTCTGGTGAATTCCTCTTATTCCTCCCTTTGTTCATCATCATTCAAAGATGTAACATATGACCGGCCTTGCTTTTTTTGAGTATTAGCACATTCTGCCTGAATGTGTCCATATCCTTCACATTCTCTGCATTGAATTCTTCCAGACTGCTTTGCTTTACCTCCAGATTTTTTTTTGGAATTGTTGATTTAATCGTTCAAGAAATTGTCCTTTATTGTTTCCAAAATCTTGTGCACGAGGTCGATTTCCACTTCCACCAGTTTTATCTTGATATCTCCTATTTACTGTCCTTTTTAGCATTCGTGAGAAGTTTTTTGTGATCAGTATAAGTTTTTCAATGCCATCATCACTCTCATCATCATGTTCGATATTCGAAGAAGAAACTTTGAAGGCCAACTTCTTTTGTGCTTTCTTCGTGGAAGGTTCAACAGTCATTTCATAAGTATGCAAGGATCCCATCAGTTCATCCAGTATCATAGTTGACACATCTCTTACTTCTTCAATGGCGGCAATTTTCATTGAAAATCTTTGAGGTAGCGATCTTAAGGTTTTCTTCACCAGTTTTGCCTCCTTATATGTTTTACCAATTTGGTATGCCATGTTTGCTATACCTCTTAGCTTCTCATTGAATATTGCAATAGTCTCATCCTCCTCCATCTTCAATTCCTCAAATTTTGTGGCCAACATTTGAAGCTTAGATTCTCGTACTCGACTCGTTCCTTCATGGACAATTTGCAGAATGTCTCAAGCCTTCTTTGCCTGATAGCAGGTAGAAATGAGTTTGAACTGACTTTCATATACTGCTATGAAGATAGCATTCAAGACTTTTGAGTTTTCCATTGATGCCTTAAGTTCATCCAAACTCCAAGTTAATTTTTCCTTGAGTTTCTGCTTCTGAGTGCTCAATTCTCCTTCCTTTTTTTCAACTGGTTTCGGTATCCTCAGTTGGATAATTTCATTCAGTTTCCACAAAGTGCCTTGCCAGTTCATCTAGTGAGTTGATGAACACTCTCATGCGAGCCTTCCAATAGTTGTAATTAGTTCCCTCCAATAATGGTGGCCGAGTTATTGAAGGTCCTTCTTTGGTCGCCGTGGTAAAACCTCATCACACTTTCCTTGACACAACCAAGGTAAGAGTAAGTGACCAGCTCTGATAGCAATTGAAATTTAGTTTTACCTAATTAATTCAATAATTATTACTGAATTCTAACATAACCTATTAAACCAAGTGTGAAACAATGTAAAGAGAGAACACACATACTTGGTTACGCAGTTCGGTGTAAACCACCTACATTTATGGGGCCTGGCCCAACTCAGAATAAATCCACTAATCAGAAAGATACAGTACAAAGTACACCATGCAACTATACTTATCTTTTATAATTACAACGTGTGGATTTTGCAATCTCCCATTACTGCCGATCCGCCTTGATCAGACTCCCTCTGAACTCAATACAAATCAACGTTGGATCTACTCCTCCCGGGAAATTAAGGCTTCCGATTCTGAACTTAGATCAATAATGTATTGATCATGTTGGAACACAATTAAAGCTCTCGACTACTCTCAATGTATAGAATCTGATTGCGTTCTCTTTTTATCTTTAAGTAGTGCAACCAAAATGTTCATAATATATACAACGATCGCACATCTTCACTATCTTGTGCGCAAGGAACTCTATCACCGTAAAATATTCTGATAACAATCAAATCCCTTAGAGATAGGAATTCCTTAACCTAATCCCTTAAAGTAAGGAATTAAAATATTTCATCCATATCTTCACCATGATCGAATATACCATATCAATCTTCCGGACGAAATATATTCTTATCGGATTTCACATCGAGCTACCTTTTCTTGCAACCAATTCCATAATTGATGTTACAACACAACATTCCATATTTGCATAATTTTCATAAATTGCCAACTTAAATAATTCCGGACTTTACAAAACTGTTGTGAAATTTATTTTAAACATTAAGTTTTAGTAAATGTTATTTAAATCAGAACATGAGATTTATTATATTTATTGCGACTATGAAAGCATGCATATTTATTTTAGTTCAGAATTATATGTTAAAATTTTAAATCTATTCATTAACTTATTACATTATTTAATTTATGGTAGTTAGTTAATTTTTATATTTAATTAATTATAATATATTCAGTTTAATTTATTAAATTCAATTCATTTAAACATATATTATGTTCATTTTAATTACTGGTGATTTTTCTCGCTTATTCACTACTACAAACTGATGCTAATGTAATACTTTCCTTGCAATACTTATTTAAAATGCTACAATAGCTTATAAAATGTTATTTAAACTTTTAAAAAGTATTACATAAATATTGAAAAGTGTTGCTCAAATTTTAAAACGTGTTACATAGGTCAAATGTAACATCACCTACGGTAATACTTATAAAAGTGTTACTTTAGGTGCTATTGTAACACTTTGAACCTATTGTAACACTCTTACAAGTATTATCTTAGGCGATGTTACAATTAGGTCTTATGTAATACTTTTTAAATTTTAGGTAACACTTTTTAATATTTATGGAACAATTTTCAAAGGTTTAAGTTACACTTTATAAGCTATTTTAACATTTTAAATAAGTGTTGCAATGAAAGTGTTACAATAACTCTAATTTGTAGTAGTGATTGAATTCATTTTTATTGAATTAAATTTAGTTAATTCGATTATGTTCAATTGAGTTCACTCAAGTCCAGTCCAATCCAATCCAATTTAGTTTTTGCTAAGGCCTGTTATTACTATTTTGTAACTATAGTTTTATTTTAGTAAAGTTTGATTTATTATATTTAAATTTAGTTCAATTTAATATTTTAAACTATTTAAATAAGGTTCGGTTCAGTTCAGTTAATTTTTTATGTCTATTTTTACTATTTTATCACTATATTTAATTTTAATAAAATTCAATTCAGTATATTTAAATTCAGTTGCATTGAATATTTTAAATTATTTAAATAAGGTTCACTACCGTCCAATCCAATCCAGTTTATGTTAATGCCTATTATTACTATTTTTCACTATATTTATATTTTAATAAAATTTAATTTAGTACATTTAAATTTAGTACATTTAAATTATTTAAATAAGGTTCATTTAATTATATCTTATTTAATTGAAGGGAAAGTGCAAAAATAATCATTTTAAATTTTGAAAGTGCAAAAATAACCCTGTAAAAATAAAAGTGCATCTAACTTATGTTATGTAGAAATTGTGCAGATATACCCAAATTGCACTATTCCGGCTTGGACTAAAGGAATTCAGACATCGACCTAACCTAAAAAGACAAAAAATAGCCCTAGATTTTAACTAAAAATTTAATGACAATTATATCCTAGGCTTTGTCGCTGGTCAACGGTGGTCAACACCAGCCAGTGCCAGTCAATGGTAGTCAACTTTGGTCAATGCCGGACCACCACTGGTTGATGGTGGCAGGTTTAGATCAGTATTTTTATTGATAAAACAGGGTTAGATCAGCACTTTAGTATCAAATCCAGGGTCAAATTAGCACTTCTCTAAAAAAGATAGGTTCTGATTAGCACTATTATAAAAAAAAACCTTTTGAGGAGAACCCACTCCTTATAAATATGCCTTAACTGCAACTTCATAATCTTTTTTTAAAAAAGTTAGATTTCATTAATCATTGCTAAAGTACAACTTCATAATATAATACTTATGATAAATATATATAATTTGTATGTTAATTTCTAATTAATTTTTAATACTCCTCTATCCCAGATAAATTGGCACATTTTGATTTTTGAAAGTTAACTGAATCAATTTTCAACTACTTTAATATATTTTATTCATGTGTGTAAAAAATTAAAAAAATTAAAAATATATGTGAGGATGAATCCAACAATATTTGACATGATAATAGTTTTGCATATGCAATAATAGAGTTTAATGATCGAATTTAATTTAGTTTGGCTTCCAAAGTCAAAACATGTCAATTTATCTAGGACAGGGGAGCATACATATTCGGTCTCCATAATGAAAAGTTGATTCTGTCCCTACCAGTATCCGAGTAGCAATATGTGTCGATTTCTAATAAGAAAGTTATCGAATTTCGTAAGGAAATTATTTATCAAAATTTCTGAATTTCTATCAGAAAGTACTTACCATAATTTCTTACTTTCGTAATGAATGCATACAAATTATAAGTATATTTGTGATACATTAGATCATGTAATTGTAATGAATGCATATTTATAAGGAGTGGGTTCTCCTTGATAAGAATTTTTTTATGATAGTTTTGGTCTGACCCTATCATTTTTACTTAAATACTGATTTAACCCTGCATTTTTTTTACTAAAGTGTTGATCAAACCATGTCTTATTAATAAAAGTACTTATCTAACCTGGTCACCATCAGCCGGTGGCGGTCTGAGGGTGGTGGCCAGCATTGACCACCGTTGACCGGTGGTATTGGCTTACTGAAGGGTTTAAGTAGTTTTTGGGAAGGGTAATATATTCTTTTTATATTTAAAAAAAACCAAATGAGTATAATGGTCATTTTAAAAATTCGGTCACAATTTGGTTTCTAGGGTTACATACTTTTGACCAAAACATAGGGTTAGATTTGCATTTTCATATTTTACAATGTTATATTGACACTTTCAACCAAAGCACAAGGTTAAAAACACACTGTTCTCTTATTTTAATTCAGTTCAAATTCAATAATCCCATCTCAACTCCAAACAAGTTCAAGAAGCATACTATCAAAATGTCAACAAATGTTGCATTTACATGTCAGAATGAACGGGCATTGAAGCCAAAAACAAGTTCAAACACAAATTCCCCCTCAATCAATGCTGCTGTTTTGACTTGGGGAATGTGGCCTAATCAAATTGACATTTACATACAGCTTCTCGGAAACTCGTCTCTCGTATTCTTATAAGATCGTACTGAACAAGCCAAGCACAACGTTCACAATAGTTCAAAAACCAAAAATTTGTCGTAGACAAATACGCTCCGAATGGAATGGCCACTTGGAAGCAAAGAGAAGAGAACCGTTAGTGTCACAGGAAACAAAAACAAAAATGCACACACTCACACACATACTCAGCAACAAAGAAAAACCAGAAACACACACGATAATTTCTGCCAAGGTTCACCAAATTATAATCACCCTATTGCTGGAAAATGATATAATCCAAGTGAAACTTTAGATTAGGTTGGGTGCTTGGGTTGATGTGCTCATGCTCAAAGGCGGAGGCAGAAAACAAGTATGGCGGGGTTGATATAAAAAATCAAAAATAAAATATTTCTCTAATATTTCTTTATTTTAGAGAGGGTTGATAAATATTCTTTAAATTAAAACATTTACTTTCATATTCTCCATTAATTTTATTCCGGTAGCTCTGCCCCTACTCATACTATTTAACCATGTTTATATGCTATGAAACAATTACAAATATATATATATATATGTATTAAAATAAATATTATATGTTTCAATAAAACTCAAAGATACATTGTATCTTGTAATTTAATACTTCAGACAAAATTTCTTATATTTTAAATTTAGGTACGAGTTAATATCCGTGCCGATTCACAAATTATAAAAGAATATTTAAAAATATATTTAAATATGTAATCAATTATTTTCATATCTATTTGAGAATTACACATGCTACAAAATTTGTGATAAATTAATATATTTATTAATATTATAATGCATTCAATGAAATAAAATTGACTTAATCTTCATTGACACATATGTAGTTTATATAAAAAATATTAATTTGTATAAAATACTTCTACGTTATAAAAAAATGAGTTTGTGATATGAATCTACTTGCGAAAACTCTGGATTGTGGAATATCAGATCTTTATTTAGACTGAGAATCTCGTCCAACTCAGTATAAATGCACAAAATTGCAGCGTCTAGTCCGCAGGGTACATTCAACTCCGGCTTGTTATCTAAATAGCCTGCAGGTTTAGATCACAAGGGTTCTTTATAAACTAAATAGCCCACAGGTTTACCTTACAAAGGAGATTTAAACTTAACTATCCTGTAGGGTTAAGAGACAATAAAAATAATGAGAATGACTCAAAATTCTAAATATATGATTGATAAAATTGTGTATTATCTCGACCAAATCCCTTTATTTATAGGGTAAAATTCAGGCAGTGCAAATAGAAAATGATAAGAATTATGGCAGTACAAATAGAAAAATGATAAGAATCTAAAACCATATCCAACTACAATACCTAATTTAAATCTAAATGATTACCATATTCATCTAAGTAAATCAATCCAAATATTGGATGAATTCTTAAATGAATCTACCTTATCTAATCTTACCAAATCTAATTCTATTTATAATAAAACTTAATATTCTAAACACTAATTAAAATATTATCAAAACTCTTCTAAGCCAACATGGCTGAGTTTATGGCTTCATTAATAAAAATAAACTAAAATGATCACATTACCTCATTAAAAAAATCCAATGAGAAAAAGAGTATAGTGTTAAACTCCTAAAAATACTAAAATGATAAAAATATAATAAATGACTCTTTTGACCTCTTATCAGTATGCTAAGGGCTAGTTACCTTGGTCGGAGGAGGAGTATTGGAGAGACCAGCTCCGCCTTGAGAGTTTGCTCCGACATCCCGTCTTTGTAAGTCCGATCCCTTCACTGCACAGTCAGTGAAGATGGCTCCTGTACACCACTCCAGATAGTGGCCAACAGGGGATGTGAAATAACAGGTTGTTGGAGCGGGCGGATACCTTTTCAGATGGTCTTGCAGAGCGGCCTTTGGTGGGAGAGCTCGGCAGCTGCGCAGCTCTCTGATTTCCTCTTTAATTCGCCTCGGTTTTTCATTACACAGTTTCTCCCTCCATCTCTTAAAATTCCCTGGTGAAATAGTTGTAGAAAATGGGCAGAAATAAATTAGACGGGCAGCCTCCCAAACTGGGTCATTGTAATTGATAAAAGAGCCTGTTGTCCAAGTCAGGTTGGGGATAAAGAAATAAATAGATAGTGTGAAAGCTCCTCCCTTTCTCTTCTGAGCTGGAAAAGAAGAACAAAAGGCCAGGTGCATCCTTTGGGCCAGTTTGTTTCAGTCCAATTGTGGTCTTGGCCTCTTTCCCGGAGGTCTGCAGTTTTCCTAAGAAAAGAGAAGAAGAAAAATCAAAGTGCCTTACCCGATCAATTGGTATTCCACTGTACTCGCCCGGTTTTCTATGCTTTCGGTCCAACCCATGAATTTGTTTTCAGCCCACACATACAATTTAGCCCAAACTCCAAAACCCTAATGCAAACCCTTGACCCGCCATTCCTCTTTCACCTGGAACATGCCCTCGCCGTCTCCCCGTTTGACCAGCCTATCCTCTTGACTAAAATCCTACCCAGGTGTTACGGGGCCGGGTTCATCACCCAACCTCAACGCAACCCATGCCTGCTTGCATGCCAAAATAGTGCTACGATCCCGTGCCCCTCAACGCGTCACTGGGAAACAGTTTCCCTCAACCGCGCCACACACGCCCATGGGTCATCCCGCCCTAACCGTCTAACTGCTTGAGGCCCGTGATGCTTCCCTCTGGGCCCGCAATGCGCCGTGCACAACACCTGAGTCGTTCGTGCCTAACGCTCGGGCGCTCAGCGCCCGGCTGCCCTATAGACCAGCGCCCTGGGCCGGCCAGTGCTCAGCCACCCAGTGCCCAGTGCCTAATTGCCCAGCGATCCGCGTCTAGCACCCAGCGCCCGGTTCCGGCCCATGAAGACTTGTCCCAAGCTCCTTGTCCCAAAAATAAACTACGGGAAAGTGAGGTATATCAATCCTCTCTCTCGGAAGAACACTCTCCCTAGGGTAGCTTCACAATCTCTCTCGTTCCAGCTCTATTTTGCATTTATTGTGGTAGTTGAACATGGATTCCAAATGAGCATTCAATGCAGATCAATTTGATACTAGCTTTTGAAGATGTAGGGTCGGATTTCTCTTGAGCTCACCGAGTGGCCTCGCGGCCCATTTCTGGGTCTGGATTTTTTTTATTCTTCTCAACCATCCAAGTTTCTTCTTCGAATCAATGTTACTACTCTAGGATCCCCAATCACATTATCGCTACATTAAGACCTTGATTTTGCTGTATTTGGTTACCCATTTCTCAGTAGTGGAACCCTAGTTCGTGATATTATGGGTTTTCGAAATAGTCGATACCGATGGCGGAGAATTCCTTTGGCGGCGTGAACTGCTATTTCTATCTGGGCTATTCTGGGTTTCTTATTGTGGAGACAATCGTTGGAGTATTCTCAATTTCAGGTAATCGTAAAGATGCTTCTCTGATTGATATTAGCGGAGATTTTGTGCTACTTGTGAGACTTTGATTCCTGACTGTTATTCAACTGGATTATTGTGATTCATATGGATTTGCTGTGAAATTGTGGATTTCATGTCAATGTGCTACTCTGTTTCATGTAACTCTGTTTTCTGTCACTATAGCACTGCTTCCTTGTTCTGATCTGTTCATCTGTTGCAAATCTAGTATTTCTTGTGAACTATAGATCTTTTAACCATGTTCGGACACCGAGCACAACTCGTCAACTTGCTTAAAGGTGAGCAAGGGTTGAGGCTTGTAACCAAAGAGCAAGGGTTATACATCTATTAGGTTGCAAATTCCTAGTCCTGATATTAATATAAATACCTCATTCTGTGAATGCTGGAATTGCTTCCCTGACCTATTGTTAAATTTTCTAACTCATAGTTGTGGAATATTTTGTCTATATTGCACTCGTCGTGCACTGCTTGCTAAGTTCCTAAATTCCACCACATCGCACTTGCCGTGCATTGCTTGCTAATTGTATACGTTGCACTTGCTGTGCGCATTGTGTCATACTGCTGTTGGTACCCCGGGAAAGGATCGCAACTTGCCTGGGAAGCTGTTTAAGCACCTGCAGGTGGTCCTAAATACTACAAAATAAATAAAACAGCAATCAGGTTCATCAGTTTTAAATCATAAATTAGTGTTCTTAGCTTCGGTTCACCAATTATCAGCTCTGGAAGGATCAGGTTTTGGATACCGGGTTCAGTGTTCTCAACTATTTCAGCAGCCAAAATTGAGTGTATTATCGGTGAATATCTCATGGAAAGTGGAAAGGGCAAGACACATGTTACAGGTTCCTGGAGGGTAAGGCAAGACACTTCTTCGACAGCATCTAGAACTTTAGGAGAATCGGACTCCGTCTCTATTCCTAGAGCCGCCCAAACAGGCCCACCTAATTACCAAAATGCTACGACCCGCCAACCAATCCAAGCCCCTCTTGGGCCACCCCCTCCAACGAGTAAGTTTCATATCTCAGCAGCCCAACTCCTCGAGAAAATACAGATTACCCAAAATTCTCTTGTGATTGAGGAAGAAGACTGTTATGATATCGAAGAGTACAAGGAATTCTGCCTCTTAGGCTGCTTTGGAGGGATATTCCCGGGTAGAAGTAGTGTGATGCAACTTATCCGGACTTGCCACACAAATGTCGCGTCCTCTACAGGCCGAATGATTATATGTTGTTCGTATTCGAAAGTGCGGAGGAGGGGGATGCAATATTGAATGGGAAAGAACAGTTTGTCCATGGAAAGAAGTTGTTCCTCAGACTATCCCCCGAAGATGGCTCTCCTAGAATAGAGGATTTCACCGTCAGACCTGTTAGGGTGATCTTTTCGGACTTACCTAGACCACTTTGGCATCCGAATGCTATGTCCAGTATCACATCTATGCTGGGAGATCCGGTTTGCATTGATACCCCCACACTATAGAGGAAGCAAATGGCCCAAGCTCGTGCGTTGGTTTACATTGACGCTTCGAAAATACCTAGGGGAAAAATTCCAATTACGTGGAATAAGGGTGATACAATAGAGCAGTTAGTGAAGTATGAAAACTTGAGGAGTTTCTGCACATGTTGTGATGAAAATGACCATTACTCAGACACATGTCCAAGGGCCCAGCAAAGGCAGAATCAGGAAATGGTGGATGACTCGAATTCGGTGGAAAATAAACCGGATAAACTAGCAGCTCAAACGGTTCATAGTGGGGAGGGCAAAGATGACAGCAGTGACACCACCAGTGGGTTCTCCAACATGGAGAGAAGTTACGAATACCCAACTGATGAAACTCCATCTCTAACCCATGGCCAACATCCGGGAAGTGACCACAGGGGAAGTCCTAAGCAAGATACTAACCACCAAGCTTCAAATCAGTGTGCTCATGGCCACGATGAGCAGCGACATCAAACCGTCCGGCTGCACACACTCCGATTTTTTGTACGATAAATGACCCGGCTTTTACGATCGACCCCCACATGTCGAAGATCTTCTGCGGGACTTTCAAGCCGCGGCAGATTACACCGAGACCCACAAACATATATATATATATATATATATATATATCATCACTGGAGTAGAGCCCGAGGCCGAGCAAACCAAGAAGAAGAAAATGAAAAAGGTGAAGCTAACTAAACCAATGACTGATATTGATACGGATTCTGAACGTACGGCCGAATCGGAGGAGGAAGTCCTTATTCAGGTACTTCGCAAGAAGAAGGTGGCAAAAAAAGCAAAGCAGAGGAGTGTCTCGGATGGTGAGCAAAACAGCCAGGAGGTTTTTAAGCTCAAATTGGCTTGGAGGAAAGAAGTAAAAGCCCAGAGGGTACTTGTTCAATTACCTAATATTCTATCTACCGTGCATCCCGGGAAAACATGAGGAGCTAGCAGCGGTGGTAGGCGAATACCCACCTTTGGTGGGAAATGAAAGTAGGCTGCTGGAACATAAGGGACTTGAACCACCCCACGAAAATGTCCGCGTTGCGGAGGTTCATCACTGGAAACAAGTTGGTTATTTGTGCTATTATGGAAGTGAAAATGAAGGGTGATAAGTTTGCAAACTTTGTTAAAAGGGGATACAGATGCTGTGATTTTGCTCACAACTTTGATGTCATAAACAATGAGAGAATGGTGGTTATGTGGAATGCAAAACTTACAGATGTTCATGTTCTGGGAGTGGCTGAACAAAGTATTAATCTCAAGGTCATTTGCAAAATCACTGGTTTTGAATTCTTCTGTACCGTTGTCTACGGACTCTATACGGTAGTCAGACGAAGAAGGCTATGGGAAGCATTGACAAATTTTGGCATCAACTTTATAGAACCGTGGATGGTACTGGGTGATTTTAACTGCACTTTAAGCCCTTATGATAAAGTGGGGGGCGTCGATTTATCAAGATATTTCCTACAGGATTTCTCCGACACTTGCGCGGCTTGTTCCTTGTGCGATTCTCCATCTTTTGGCCCGTGGCACACATGGCGAGGTCCGGACAGATTGTTAGCAAAGCTCGATAGAGTTCTTCTGAATGATTATTGGGCAGATGGGGTTTGTACGGCTTTCTTCTTGAGGTTTCAATCCAGAATGGATCACATGGCTTTTTATGTTGTATTAACCAGTGGTGAACCTGCTGGAAGGAAACCTTTCAGATATCAAAACATGTGGAACGAGCACTCTGAATGCAAAACAGTGGTACAAGCAAACTGGAACACTCAGGCGGAAGGAACAAGGTAGTATGTTCTGGTTATGAAGCTTAAAAATCTGAAGCGGCCACTCCGAGACTTAAATAGAGGGGAATTTTCAAACATTTCCGAAAGAGAAATGGAGGCGAATAGAGTGTTATATGACACAATAAATAACATGAACGTAGCAAGTGCAACCGCTGAAGAATGGCAGAAGATTTGAATACTTAGCGACAAGGCTTGATTATTGGAGGATGCGAGTAGAAGGTTCATTGCACAGAGAACGAAAACGAAGCACCTTTTGATGTCGGACAGGGGGATAAAATACTATCATGAACTCATCAAGAGTGCGGGGAATTACACACCCATTGTGGCGGTCTTTGACCTGCAAGGAAACCTGGTGACGGGTCAGGAAAGAATTGGACAGCTTTTCGTGGACTTATATACAAGTCTCTTTGGCTCTTATGTAAATCGAGCTCCAACGCAAATAAATATCCTACAGAGGGGCCGACTATCGATACCAGAGAGAGCGCATGCTTGGGAATGAGAGTTTCTACGGATGAAATAAGGAAGGCAGTATTTTCGATGAAGAGTGATAAGGCCCCAGGCCCTGACGGTTACACTCATGCATTCTACAAAGCGCATTGGGATACTGTTGGGTAGGATGTGTGCGCATCGGTGTTGGATTTTTTCGCATCGGGAAAACTCTTGAAGTAATTAACCATACCTCAATCTCCTTCATCCTGAAGAAGAAGGATAATCTCTCGGTCACTGACTTCAGACCGATTTTCTGCTGCAATGTGACTTAATCACGAAGATTATTGCAACAAGAACTGCTACAGTGCTTCCTTCTATTATAGATGAGTCGCAAACTGCTTTTGTGGAGGGCCGTACCATAACAGATAATATAATGTTAGCGGAGGAGCTGATCAGGGGGTACGCTAGAAAGAAGAACACTACAAGGTGCATAATAATGGTCGATATCTGAAAAACTTTTGATACGGTATCCTGGGATTTTCTTAAGGAGGTACTGTGCGGGTTGCGATTTCAGGACAGATTGGTTCATTGGATTATGGAATGTGTATCGACCTCTACCTTTTCGGTAAAAATAAATGGCACACTACATGGATTCTTTGTGGGACGGAGAGGACTTCGTCAGGGGGACCCTATGTCCCCTATGTTTGTTATTTGCCTCGAATATTTTTCCCGCATGATCTGAAGCGCAACAACAACACCTCTTTTCGGATTCCACCCAAGATGTGAACAATTAAGGATCTCACACTTAGCCTTCACGGATGACCTCATGCTGCTTTCAAAGGGGGACAGGAGCTCGGTGAGTATTCTAATGCACACTCTCAACACTTTTGAACAAGCATTAGGCCTAGCAATAAATGCCACAAAATCTGCTATATACAGAGTGCGTTCTTTTAGGGGTGCTACAGTAGGAAATGGGGATGTAATTGGGGTCTATGTTTCCATTTTTTTAAAGCTGAAATTTTGACTGCGCATTTACCAAATGCGTCTTTACATTTTTTTTCTGGAAAATTCTGAAAACGCATTTGCCAAATGCGGTGTGTGATTTTTTTTATCCGTATAATACTGAAGACGCATTTGGTAAATCTGTCCTTCACCGTTTATTTTTTTATTTTTAAAATAATAATAATATACTATTGTAATTTAATTATTATTTGTATAAAAATATTATAATATTATTTTTTATGCGCGTGTAGCCACATGGCATGACGCGTGTAATCCACGTGTGCCACATGTAATCCACGTGTAGCGTGTGTAATACACTTGTAGCGCGTGTAGTATTTTTGGGATAATCCAGGACGCATTCTACTAATGCGGTTTCAGGATTTCTGAGCAAAAAAATTAAAAGTAGGCAAAGATGCATTTGCAAAATGCAGGGTCAACTGTTCAGGTTCAAAAAATATATAATACTGAAGACGCATTCAAATGCGTCTACCCCTTTGCATCCACATGCGTGCACTGTAGCACCATTAGAAAAAATTCGTTAAAACGCTGCCGCAGAGGCTGGACAACGGCAGCCAGCTTTCCAGGATTCAGTGCCATAAGAAAAATTTCCGCCACCGCTGCCGGTGAAGACATGGTTATGATCGGAGACATGGAGCTAGAATTTCAACTCGATCAAAGACATGCTGAGATTGTGATGGACAGGATCTGAATGCAGTGGACGGCGTGCATTGTGGGAGTATCTTGATTGATTCAGTTATCTTCTGAAAATTGGGGGAAATGGGTACACGTGTAAAAATACAGGTAAACCGCTAATTTCAAGGTTTGACCATTTTACCTACTCGCGGTCAACTCACAAACTCAATTCATTCAATTCATAATTTTTAATTATTCATTTAACCAGTTATCCTTTTAACCCATACCTACTAGGTTTAAAAATAAACAAACCGCTTGACCTTCGGGTTGCGGGTCAATATTGCCACCCTAGAACTAACCAAAATTTTAAAATACAAGATTATTCTATTCCTTTCTCTATCTTTATTCCTTTCTATTTCCCTGTTTGAACCAAACAACCCTTAGTATTGCGTCATACTTTTAGTATAACTTTAGTCCTAGTTTTAGTCCATTACTTGATAACACTCATGCATTGCACGCTCGTGAATTTGAATATTATTATATAAATAAATATATATTTTTAATACAATTGAATTAGTTGATAAAATTATTAATAAATACCCCTTCAGCAAAATGACATTATCGTAATCAACATTGCATGCATATGGATTACATAGAGTATGAAAAATGATCAACGTTTTGAAAATTTGATTGTAATATCGTGTCATTTCATGGTTTATGATAAAAAATATATATTTATTATTATCATACAATTTTTTTTACAATTTTTTTAAATTTTTAATTAGATGATGGATTTTACTAATTAAAGTTTGTGCAATTGAGATATAGATGTCCATTTTTTCAAATATTTTTTTAATATCTTGTGATTAATTGATAACATTGT
>JAULKK010000011.1:10382588-10395331 GCA_032355705.1 Rubia peregrina | reverse complement strand
AGATGGTTCGCCTTCCTCATCAGTTTTTGGATCGTTTTTCTCTGCATTTTGTTCTGCAACAACATTGGCATCTTCTTTAGCAGGTTCAATGGTTTCGGTTTTGAGATTCGCATCGATTTGTTCTGGATTTTGGTCGTCATTCTCTGCCATTGCTGAAAGTTGATAATCCTATTCGTTTGGAAGATCATTCATTCGTATTTACTCAGTTTTAGAGACAAGAAAGGAGTGTTGAAAAACCATGCTCCACATGTTTTTCCTATGTTTCCTCTCCTCCTTTGATCTGTCTTCAGTTTGTTAGAGCACACAGTCACACACTAATACATCCAAGTGACTGTAGATGTAATTTTATAGAATCTGGATTTTATGCAGTATCGTATTTTGAGATCGGAATTGGTAGAATTGGATGGTTCAAAGAAATTCAATATTTATTTTCTTATTAAATATGTTTATCATTTCTACTAATTTATATCGTAGAATAATAGAATCTAGAATCTGAACACTAAGAAGGTAATATACTAAATTCTACTAAATTGGACATAAATATCTTAATATTACAAATTTGAGGAACATTATCATAACTTTGTGATAGTTTGCTTCTTTTTGGAAGATAACTTTATAATAGTTAAAATTGAATACTCCCTCTGTCCCAGCGTAAATTGCACAGCAATCATTATCACGCTGATCAAGAAACAAGTTTGACCGTTAATATGTTCACTTACGTATTATTTAGAAACTATTTGTTACGACGAATTCAACAATACCACATATGATAATATTGTTGCTCATATATTTATTCAAATATGAGATCAAACTTTGATAGATAATAGTATCTGAAAAGCAACTATGCAATTTAAACTGGGACGGAGAGAGTACCACTTATTTTTTTAATATTCTGAAGTTAAATTTGCACATATATTAACTATTTATCATACCATTTCACATCAACTTAATATTTACACGTATCAACGAGTTGAAAGTTGTTAATTAAAATTATAATAATTAATCGTACACAATTAAATATATTACCGCTAAACTATGCTTGTTCGAAGAACCAATAAATAAAGCACAGAATCAAAATAAAGATATTTAAACAAATTCATCGAGTATCGTCTCAGCTTTCGCAATCTCAGACATTGTTCTGCAGATTTACACTTCAAGAAACCTCAAAATAACCAAATGTTCGCCAACTTTTCTCCCGCATTCCTGTCTGAAAGCTACCCCTGATGATCAGAGATCACAAACTACTCTTCTTCAGATGTCGCGATGGGAGTCTCCGGATTTGCTTCCCACTCGGTCCATGATCCATCATAAACAGCCACGTCGGTTTTACCAAGCCGATGAAGGCCCTAAATCATCAGACAAGATCATAGGATAAATAACACGCTCCATTCGTAGAAAAACGCTCTCTTAGGTATTACAAGGACAAGATCATACGATTAAAACACGGTGCATTCGCAGATAAATGTTCTCTTAGGTATTACAAGGACATGATCATATGATTAAAACACGCTCAAATCGAAGAAAAACACTCTCTTAGGTTATTAGTCATTAGGGAAGAAGAACGTACCAGTGCGAGGACACAGGCAGTTACACCAGTGCCGCATGAAGTTACAATAGGCTTCTCTAACGATACACCTGAAACCAGCCATGAGAAGGGCATTCGAAGAGTTACAAAACCGATACATAAATTCTGCGATAGAACAGTGCGAGCAAAATAAACAGTGTTTTAAGTACTTAGTTACCTCCGTCTTCGAATTTTTTCTTCAGCTCATCGGCAGGCAAGAGCGTTTGTGAGCCTTCCAACATCTGCGAAAATAAGGGTCGTGGTCATTTCAAACTATGCTTAACTAGAAATTGATTCTTGTATGCATCAAATAGGAAGAAGAAGAAAAAATTCTTGTATTGAACAGCTAAAAGTCAATTACCTGAGGAAATGGAACACACTTGCTCCCCGGTACATGCCCGCTTCTTATTCCCTTTCGAGGCTCTGGAGCAACGCCATCGAATCTAAAGGAGAACGAAAGACGAAAACTTGATCGCTTGTACGATTTCAATCTCATAAATTGTAAATAAACATTAGCAAAACATACCTTGCTTTTGACCGAGCATCAATAAGCTGATGCGTTCCGTTTTCAATATTCTCTTTAACCTAAAAATATAGAAAAATTGTGTTTACATCAGGCAATTGACAAACCAATTGGAAACAGAGGATCTTCTGTTACTGATACTAAACAGTCCATAACATGACTCATCATTATCAAACAAGAGCCTACACTCATGAGGCATTTAGCTTTTTTCAAACAACCACCTGAGTTCTAACTCGACTTTTTTCAGTGATTGATTTTTAATGAATTAACAACACCAATCTAACCTGGTCAAGTGTCCACAAAAGATGTGGCTGAAATTTGGTATTGAACGTAAGCGGCCCAACCTGCAAAAATAAAATACCTCAGAGTGATGCTCAGCCACCAATATTCAGAAACAAAAGCTCACAGAAAGATCAAAACTTCAAACTATATAGCACGTGGAGTTACGTGCAATATGAGAATGGACAATATATTAGCAACCAACACAGAGTTCCATTAACCTAAATGACGCTTACCCGTTGCCCCTGATATACTTGCTCAATTGCCTCAATTGCAGCACTAGCTTTCAAGATTGCATCTCCAGAAGCACTCGATTCAACATCGTATTCTGATGCACGCCATCTCGGCAGTCCCCCATCTAGAACCCGGATTCTGTCATGTCCAAAAACTCGAAACATCCTGTATAATATGGAACACCGATATAGAGCTCAACAATAACTTTTTGAAAACAATAAGATTCCTTTCCCGTTGACTGTAAATGAAAAGTTTAATGGTTGATACTCACCACCACACCCGTGCTGCACTGAAAATTCCTTTCCCGTCATAGACAACAACCCCATCCTTATTTTCAATACCAAGTGCGGAAACCGCAGCCCCAAATGCTTCTTCAGATGGTAACATATGTGGCAACTGATACATATAATTACAACAGTAAATGCACCGAATTAGCATTTGGAAATAGCCACACTCGTGGCTACAAAAGATGGGTAGTTCTGAATCCCCAAAAGAAATTAAATATACATATGGAGAATCATCGGGACAAGATTGCAAACAAATGTCACATATGGAAAATCTTGGAGATCCATAAACCAATTATGATTAAAAAAAATCAGACCATTGAAGGTGCTCATATAAATCATCGGAAATAACAAAACAAGCAGAGGACACAAAAATGTATCTCCAGCTAAAATCTTACATTTGTAGTTCGATCAGCTATAGCATCCACATCAAAGAAAAGTGCGCCGGGAATATGAGCAACCTGTTCCAGCGACATCATTAAGTTCAGAAGTGAAGCACAGCAGAATAATACACAAAAGAAAACGTATTTCTAGTAAGAATAATGCAACTGCTTCACAGAAATTTCAATACATACTCACGCTACCCTTAAATGCACGTGAAAATCGTAACGGTATTTATTTTAAGAAATTTTCAAAACCTGATATTCCTGGAGCGGATTCCTCTGCTCATCCGGCATATACCACGATGCATCCAAAACCTGAGTAACATAACATAGGTCACGTGCTCGAGAATTTTTGCCTTATCCGGTACATCATAAACAAAGTCGAAAATCAAATTCAGGATAGCCAGAAAAAGCATTGCACACCTTCAAATCAGGATCTTGAAGGTTTGTGTGGAGCCAGTCAACCGAAACAACAGGTTCTCTAGGCAACACAGACAAGTTAGAAGATGAAACTTGTGATGCAGCCGCTGATGAAAACATTCTGCAACAGAAAGTGTTCGACGTCTTATAAGACCAGCAGGTCGCTGCAGTACTCGAGTTCACCGGTACCTTCTGCATGTGAGATACATCACACATCAGTGATCAAATCCCGAAATCATTCTAGTTCTCTTGCTCGACTGAGCACATACTCACACTATATGCAACAGCTTGTTCTCACAAATCATAATCTCACCAACCAAGCAATCCATTACATGTATCTAATAGCAATCATCATCATTCATAGCTCAACTAAACAGAAGTCACCAAATTCTACGGTTTCTTAACTATTTGGTTCTCTAGTACAGCTCACTAAACCTATAACAAGATATTATAGTTCTAACAGCAAATAAATCAACTTTAAATCAAATGCATACAGCTGAAACATTACCTCGGACTTACAAAAAACAAGAATCAATACAATAATGCAGAAAGATTACAACTTTAATCGAACCTACTGAAATCCCAAATGGGCAAAAAACATAACTGAACTAAAAACAAACCTAAACAGATGCAAGAATAGAATTTTCAATCAATCAGAGCTGTAAACAAGCTTACGCTGAAAAGGGCTGCAAAAAATCGGGTCTTTCTGGGCAGAGAAGAAGAAAAGGATGATGATTGAGAGAAGAAGCGTTGGGAAGAAAGAACTCTGGACAAAACGGCCGAAGCCATATATGATATATGAATCACACAACACAACAACAATTGACCATCCAAATTCTAATATAGAATTGTTTTGTCTTTTTTTCTGCAAAATCCGGAATTCACCGAGACTGCAAACAAAGCTGAACTGCTGAATTCTGAATCAATAAGCAGCAAAGCCTTTTGTTCTTGGTGCGGAAAAACCCGAAATCGATCGAACTTTGGGATTAATTACTGAGTATAAAAGGAATTCGTAAGCATCCCATCTTTTGTGATAACATGGGATCATATATTTTTGGTATTATATAGTATTCCTAATTGTGAATGTATTAGGAAAGCGGCTTTTCCATAAATATATGAATCTCTATGAATGTTGTCATTTTTTAAATAAAATTTAAATATTGTATTTTAAAAGTTAAAATGAGTAATAATATGTATTTGAATATGTAAATATAAAAATATATAGTATTAAAAAATTATTTTAAAATTTAGTATATACTATAACAAATGCAGTATAGTAAAAGGTAAAAAATACATGAACGATTCATAAGCTTATGGACAGATTGTCTGTCATAAACCCACTATTTTTTTCTTTCTTTTTTTTTTGGAAAAATAAGACCTACTCTTTCTAATTTTACACAAACACCTTTTGTCTCTTGAAAGTGGCTGATATACTTTCTAGATGAATGTTTATGAAAATAAAATACACAAAAATCTTATTACAAAGTTTTGTTTTAAACTGATTAAGCGTTAGACATGATCATTTATAGTAATTGATGGGGTAATTTGATTTTGCTTTTAATTATTGAAATTAGGTTCTTATAAATATAAAAACCTTCTAAACTATATCGTAATATATAAATAATTATAATTTGATCATAAAAATTGTTGAAACCACTCCCTCTGTCCCACTCTAAATTTCTTACTTACTTTTTCATGGTCTTCAACGAGCATGTTTGACCGTAAATATCCCTAGTAACTTAAAATAATGTCTCATAAAAAATTGATATTTAGAAAATAGTTGTTTAGACAAATCTAACAATATCTTACATGTTATATTTATTATTTTTTATTATTTATACATTAATTTATATATTTAGGGTCAAAGTATACAAAATTTAACTCTTAAAAATTAAACAAGTAATTTAGAATGGGACGGAGGGAGTATATTTTTAATAATTAGTTTAAGCGTTAAATCGGTTTATCAACAGACTTTCAGGTCATGAATCAGAATTTTTTGTGCAAGTTTTGAGTAAAGACTTGTTTTAGTGCTATGGCACCGATTCCTTGCCACGTATCTTGTTTTTCACTTAGCTTTGTAATTTTGTACCACTACCTTTGCTCAGAGTATTAGGACACGTTCAGTACAACCTTAGTGCCAAAAGGCAATGTGCTCGCCCTCAACGCCCCACCCGCCCGACACCACGGACATTGGTGGAGAGGTAAGTCACGGTAGCCCAGCGTCATGACCCGTTGGTCGTCCACACTCGGTGCGTTCAAGGGACCCCTGACTACGCATGAAATCCCCACACTGCCGCTGCTGAGCTTCGAACCTGGGACCTAGGGCCATTTGAACCAACGTTCCAACTGTTGGGGTACACCAGTGGGTGTACGTTCAGTACAACCTTACCAATATGGATTCTCAATATATCTAATTTTCTCCCTTTAAAAAAAAACTAAAAAGACAACCTTAAAAAACAATGATGTAGAAATCTCATGTAGCAAGGGACTAGACAAGAAGGATTTGCCTCATATTTTCGAGAGAAAAAAAGATCAAAGAAGGATTTGTCTCATATTTTCGAGGGAAAAAAAATCAAAGAAGGATTTTGTCTCATTGGAGTTGATTCTAAGTAAAAAAAATCAATCCAACAACACAAACGATAAAAAGACGTAAGCAAATGCAAGATGATTTCACAAGTGATTTTCCATAAGAAATTTTTTACTCCAAGGATTTAAGAACTACAAACAACATCATGATCTTTAACAAAAGCTACATTCATAATACAGTTAACCTAAATCAACAACATCCTTATTTACACTAGTTATTCATAGCGTAGATTCTCCTCAAGCGAACGTCAATCGCGAAAATACGCTGGCTCTCTTGCTCACATGTCTCTCTGCTGAATCTTTATATTCATCGTTCATTGGACGATCAGCTTCACGAGTTGGATTCTGCTTCATGCGAATAAAGTTTGGGATCAAATCAGCTTCACGAGTTGGATTCTGCTTCATGCGAATAAAGTTTGGGATCAAATCAGCTTCAGTCGTCTTCCTCCCCTGCTCTGAAGTGATCGAGTAGACAGCCTTAACATTGATCTCGACATCACAGTGTGGGATATAGTCCCCTAAAACTGATGAGATGTCCTTGACCGGATCTTGCGCTGATTGTACGCTTCCTGATTCCTTTTGCTCAGTCGCATGAGATTTGGCATTTCCTATATCAGACAAGAAGCTCCTGATTCGATAATAATAATCTCAAAGATTCATTCACCATCAAAACATTTGTACTTTCCGGACCAGGCTCACCAGGAATCCCAGTCAGCTCCCTTAACCCATTTGATGTTCTGGTTTGTCTTTTCTTTGCTTTCTTTTTGAGCAGTGGTTTTTCTGGTCGTGTTATTGGGGTAAATAATTGCATGAGTCTGTCTACCTGCACAGCCGGTAAACATCCGGGCCAAAGACATTTATGACGATTGAATGGTATCTACGGCTGCTTCAATTAGTTATGTTTTACAGATTCACAAAAACTTATCAATGTGCTCAATGAAGTAGTTGTAAAATAAAACATTGTACCTGATGTCTGGACAAACCAAAGTTGAACTTGTTCTTCTGGTAGTAATTATCACTGATCGCTTCTCTGAAAACAGCTTCTGGTATAGGATGGCAGTCCCAGATGACACGAACACGAACCTGAAGTTTGACTCAATTAAAGTAATCGGTTGCTGTATTCTACAGTAAAGTGAACACTGGGATTGGAACGACATAAAGAAAATGACCTGGGCTGGGAAGGCCTTCTGTGAAGAAAACCGATAAGCATGGGGATTTATATCCAACTGACCGTCTGAAACAGCTTGAAACACACCATAAAGTTTCCTGGATTCGTACTCAAAGAGAAACAAGGTCATTCCAGACCTAACAGCTTTGACGAAGTCAGCAAAAGCCATAGGGAGGCCAAAGAGGTTCCTGTTAAAGCATTCTTGCTTTGTAGCTCTGCTCGACATGAAAACGGCTCCATCTTCCGGAAACTCTCCACAACGATAGGAACCAGAAGAAAAGGCCTTCCTCTTTCCAGGATGCGTCATGCCTATGGCTGTAACAAAAAAAACCCATTGAGTAAATTTTGAAGGGGAAAAAAAGTGGCAACTAACGGTATTACTTGGTCAACTTTTATGAACTACTGGATATTAAAGATGACATGAAAGAAATCACACAAATTTAAAGCTTTCAATTCGCAATAAAGCATCTAGATACCAATTACAAAGGTAATCACCCTGCTCCCTAATTTCTAGGTGTCATAGAGTCAACCTACTAACAATCTAAATGAGATGGTATTCAATACTAAAACAAACAAAGCAGCATATTAGAAGGAAAAAAGTCGATGCTGAAACTTGTTAATAATATAATCATATCCATTACCTTCACTAAAATAAGCTAATCGTAACACCGTCTGCAGTCTAATAGCTTAAGTGATGTACATGTCTAAACTCAATATGGTTATGTGAAGCATTCACAGACCAAAACTATACCACAGATTCGTACTTAAACTTAAGCAGAAGCAACTAAAAATCAGGGGGGGAAATTCCTACGCAGAAAACATTTAAATTCATATTTGCTCCATTTCTAGAGTACACATCAAGATTCAGAGTTTTGAAAACCAATCTAGAATCCAGACATTGTGACCTTAAGCTAAAATACTCATTAACTAATCCCAAACAAGACCTCCCGCTCATTAATCCTATGCGAAACCGACAACAAACAGAATAGTAGATGATCTTTGCAGATCAAAATTCCAAAACAAGCATATCATTAAACGAAAACCAAATCTCCACCAATAAGCAAAAATCCAAAACACAAGTGCATCAACCTAGCCAAAAATCCAAATACAGCAAATAAACATTATATCATAAATACATCAACGGCCAACTAGAGCTAAACACCTTAGAAATCACTATTCAGATTCATCACATCATCATAAACCAAACAAACAAGCTGATTTCAGCTGAAAATTATCCCTAACAAAACCTACCTTAAAAATCGACTAATATAACACTAAATGTCCCTCTACTTTCAGCAATGTCCCATCCTCTCCCGCCCTTTTAAATAATTAGTTTATCAAACATACAACCGACAGCAAAATTGCAACCAAAACCAAATTACAACTGATCAGATCAAATCTGTCAAATTCCAAATATGCGAAATGAAGAAGAAGGTGCGAGCTGGAACTCACCTGAACGGGGATATTCCAACCGTCGCCGGAGTAAGACAAGTCTCTGTCTCACTTCTCACACAGTAACTAAAAGTACAGTTTTATCAACAAATACAGTTTATCGAAATAAAAGAAAGGAATTAAAATACAGTACTGTGGGCCCCGGACGACTTGGCTCAGTTGACTTCATTTTATATTGGGCTTCTTGCATTTCGATCCATGTCTAATTCGGGCCCTTTTTCAATTCACAGCATTTTCGGCACTTAAGGTTTTATTAAAAATCTGTTGGTTTAGTGTAAAGTAAGGTGTTGGGGCCTTAAAGTGTGATGAAACTTTAGTTGGTTTGATTTGTAATTGTGATATTTATTTTAACTTTATGAAGTAAGGTGACATTGTTAATAGAATTGTTACAAAATGAATATCATTGGATACTATTCTCAATACTCACTTTCACGTGAATACGCATAGCATCTGGGTCGAGTGGAGCCACATGATGAAGTAAAAGAAAGTGTACAGATTTCAACTAAATTCACTATGAGTTAAAATTTCACTTAAATTAACTTGCACGGTGGAGCACTCTCTCAAACTCTTTATCGAGCACTCAACGAATTCGTTTAAATGGTCCTTCGTGGCTTTGGCTACTAAATCAATGTATCATCACTTTAAGAGAAGTTTTCATTAAAATATATCTATGAGTGTTTGGGAAATTATTGTAAGATTTACGGGCATTATTTGAAATTATCAACGGCTACTATATAGTCCTTTATGTCTCCAACCGCTACTAAATCCACGTGCCATCGCTTTAAGAGAGGTTTTCATTAAAATTCATCTATGAATGATTGAGGATTTATTACAAGATTTATGAACAGAATATGAAATAATCTGATTCATTGATATTTCAAGTGGAAAAGAGGTTGGATTGGATCTGGACATGCATGCCTTATTTAAGTTATTTGGGCCTTTCCATTTTGTTGCTTGTGGAATTTAGAGCCCATTTTCCAAAAGATAAGTGGAAAGACAATTTTGTCCTCATCTTCCTCTTCACAATCTCGTAGCCTAAAACCCTAAACCCCCAAATTGCAGCTAACTGAGAAATCACCTCCCTATGCAAAACCCGCCATCGGTTGACGAAATTCAAGGTCCATCAATGGAGGAAGGTTCCGCAGGAGGAGACGAGGAGGTGAAGGCGGTGAGTTTCAGAGACCTCGGAGTAAACGAGCAGCTGGCGGAGGCGTGCGATGATCTGGGGTGGAAAGAGCCGACGAAGATCCAAATTGAGTCGATTCCTCACGCACTCGAAGGGAAGGATGTGATTGCGCTGGCCCAAACCGGGTCGGGTAAAACCGGCGCCTTCGCCCTTCCGATACTGCAGGCGCTTCTAGAAGCTCCCCAAGCTTTCTTCGCCTGCGTTTTGTCTCCAACTAGGTGAATGTAAATCCGTTTCTGTTTTTGTTGCTTTTGTTGGGGTAAAGACGTGATTTTGCTGACAATATGAGTGTTTTGGTTGTAGGGAGCTTGCTATACAGATTGCTGAGCAGTTTGAAGCTTTGGGATCAGGCATAGGAGTCAAGTGTGCTGTGGTGAGTTTTTCGACAAAAAATTATTTTTGTGAATTTTAAGTTTATATGAGTTTTCTTGATGCTAAGTATTTAGATTGTTACCAGCTTGTTGGAGGTGTGAGCCAAACTGACCAGAGCATTGCCCTCGCAAAGCGGCCCCACATTGTTGTGAGCATTCGTGTTATCTTAGCTTGTTCGTGTTTGTGTTTACTATAAATAACATTGGTTGAATGTCTAGAAATGTGTTTCGTCGTTTGAAGAGTACTTGTTGCCAGTGTAGCTAATTGTTGTATCTCTGTTGCATTAGGTTGCGACACCTGGTCGCTTGGTGGATCATCTATCCAATACTAAAGGTTTTTCGCTGCGAACGCTGAAATACCTGGTGCGATTTCCTTTATGTTAACTCAGTCTAAAGATTTCATATTCACTTTCTGCCCATTGCCATGTCCTCTTTTATTCACCTCAAAATAATTTTTAAGGTGCTTGGGATATGACTTGATTATTGCTGTACAGTTAAATTGATTGCTTGTTCTCTTTTGCATCACACACAACAGGTCTTGGACGAAGCTGATAGATTGCTGAATGAGGACTTTGAGAAAACACTTGATGAAATTCTGAATGTGATTCCTCAAGAGCGGAGAACCTACTTGTTTTCTGCTACCATGACTAAGAAGGTAATTTGAGAATTACTGTTTTTGTGCTGAGGTTTTTGTCTATCTTGATTACAACAAATTCTTTTGTCATTTATATGTTTCGCAGGTCAAGAAGCTACAGAGAGCATGCTTGAAAAATCCAGTGAAGGTAATAAAATTCCTCTTGTTTTCATGATGTGGTTATCTCTGGGATGGAAAATCAGACTTTATTCTTTGTTTCAGATTGAAGCTGCATCTAAGTACTCTACCGTCGATACGCTCAAGCAACAGTTTCGTTTTATTCCTGCAAAATATAAGGTTTGGATCCATTGTCTGTACTGTCAATTTGTTTGTAGAGCTGCAATACAAAAATGGGATAAGGATAACTTATAGGATAGTTCCTTGTGTAGGTATATAGTAGAGACAAGCGTGATTACTGTATTATGACTGTGCATGTTATTTGTTTGCATGTCTTCTATTTTTGTCTCTTTCTTGTGTTAAAGTCGAATTTCTCGTTTCTGCGCAGGAGTGCTATCTTGTTTATATTCTGACTGAGATGTCTGGCAACACAACAATGGTGTTCACACGCACATGTGATGCAACTGGTTTTCTGGCATTGATGCTTCGAAACCTTGGCTTGAGGGCAATTCCCATTAGTGGTCAGATGACCCAGGTATTGGTCACTATGGATCTGATTTCTTGCGACTTGCGATTTTATTATAATGGTTAGTCCTCGGGTTTGATATTTTCATGTATTGGACAGGCCAAAAGACTTGGAGCTCTTAACAAATTTAAGGCTGGAGAATGTAACATTCTAGTTTGTACTGATGTTGCGAGTCGAGGCCTTGATATTCCATCCGTAGATATGGTTATTAATTATGACATCCCCTCAAACTCCAAGGTTAAGCTTATTTCCTTTTGCTCTACATTAAACTCTTGCATTCTTCATATGCTTTCTTCACTATGCAATTCCTCGTCTCAGTCATTGTCCAGAATGCTCTGTGTGCTGATTTATTTGTAATGTACAGGACTATATACATCGGGTTGGAAGAACTGCTCGTGCTGGACGATCCGGAGTCGCGATTTCTCTTGTGAACCAATATGAGGTTGAGTGGTATATTCAGATAGAAAAACTTATCGGTAAGCTGCTGCGCGTGCCATACTGTAGAGATTGCGCCATAACTGATCCAACCTATTCATTTTGTGCTGATTACTTAATGTTTCAGGTAAGAAGCTACCCGAGTTTCCAGCTGAGGAAGAAGAAGTACTACTTTATTTGGAGCAAGTCATGGAGGCCAAGAGGCTTTCTATAATGGTGTGACTCGGTTATACTGCATACATGATCTGTTTTTCTCGGTAAACCTCTTCTGTGACTGACCAGACATTTTACCTTTTAACAGAAACTTAAAGAAGCCGGGAGGAAGAAACGAAGAGGCGTTGGAGATGATGCTGAGGAAGAAGTGGACAGATATTTAGAAAAGAACAATGCAATGAAAAATGGCAAATCAAAGAAGTTTAAGAGATGAGCTATGGAACTAGAATATAGGAAAGCAGAAACTGTCAATTTTCTGCGATAAACAATAACATGGATGTTAGATTCTTGTTTCCTTCTTTCTGAAAACCTTATCAAGAAAAGTAGAAGAAGCTGTAAATGATTCAATTTGGCTGTATGAACAGAAG
>JAULKK010000011.1:10333923-10348483 GCA_032355705.1 Rubia peregrina | reverse complement strand
AAGGATAAAATGATCTAAAATTTAAAATAAACTAAGACATTAATAAAAAATTATATATTAATTAATTAAAAATATTTGAAAATTAACAATTTTTTTACAAAATGGTGGGGCACTTGCCCCACCAGGCCCAAGCATAGCTCCGCCTCTGTTTGGACTATTTCTAAAGAAGAGGAAAAGGGTAATGAGCCTGAAGAAGTTCAATGCAACTGGGACTTGATATTCCATTTTGTATATTATAAATCAATGATTCCTTTTCTTTTAATTATGTTCTGGCTTCTTTGGTATGTAGACCCACTTCAAACTGATTTATGTAAAGCATTGAATGCTACTTCAAGAATATGTTGCATCCTATTGATCTTGGGGTGACTTCTGCATTTGTGCAATTATACATAGCTAAAAATTATAAGGCATCTTTTCATCTGGCATACACTAAGCGTAGTATACTTTAGTGAAATTCGTGTAACTTATTTATTTCGTTGGTTATTGCAAAGCTAGTCGAAAGGAATGTGCTGCATACATGGCCGGTCTTCCTGTTCCCTTCCGTTACGAATATCTCATGGCAGAAACAATTTTCTCTCAGGTAAAGCTGGGAACTTTTCTTGCCCATATGATACTCGTATGGGTTTTACTTCATGTTTTGTGATTTGTTTGTGCTTTTGCAGCTTCTTCATTTGCCAGAGCCCCCTTTCAAACCAACATATTATACGTTGGTTATCATTGACCTATGTAAGGTATGTACACTGAGTTAATGAAAATCAATCCTTGTAAAGTTCTCTTAGCAATGTTGCTTCATGCACTATTTTTGTAATGCAACTATGGGTCCACGATATAGGCACTTCCAGGGGCATTTCCAGCAGTTGTTGCGGGAGCAGTTCGAGTGCTTTTTGAGAAGATAGCTGAGATGGATATGGAGTGCAGAACACGTCTGATTCTTTGGTTCTCTCACCATCTGTACGTTAGACTTATTGCAGTGCAGACATTTTGTGGTGGTTTTTATGTATTGTTGTGGCACTGCAAGATTTACCCTCTTATTCTTTCCTTTTTTTCTTCTGGATGTAGATCAAACTTTCAATTTATTTGGCCATGGGAAGAATGGGCTCATGTCTTGGACCTGCCAAAGTGGGCACCACAAAGAGTCTTTGTTCAGGAGGTTCTGGAAAGAGAAGTCCGTTTGTCATATTATGACAAGATTAAGCAGGCATTACTCTACCAAAGTCAAGATAATCTTTGTTTTTAATATTCCAATATTAGATTGACTCATTTAAATGCTTGAATATTCTGCTTTTCATCTTGTTGGGCAGACCTTATTCAACATATGTATGATGTTAAACTTTAATTAATTTGTGTGCTGTAGAGCATTGAGATTGCCCCTGCATTGGAGCAGTTACTTCCTCCAAAGGGTGGACCAGATTTTAAATACAGTGGAGAGGATAGTGAAAATGAGACTGAAAAAGAGCTTTCTTTGGAACTCAATAGAATGGTGAAAGGAAGGCAAAGTTCACGGGAAATTATTACATGGATTGATGAAAGTTTACTTCCAGCTCACAGCCTGGATGTTGTGCTTAGAGTGGTTGTTCAGTCACTCCTCGACGTTGGATCAAAAAGTTTTACACATCTGATAACAGTCTTGGAAAGATATGGTCAAGTCATTTCAAAGATCTGTTCTGATCAGGATAGGCAGATCATGCTCATTGGTGAAGTTAGTTCTTACTGGAAGAACAACAGTCAGATGATAGCTTTAACAATTGACAGAATGATGGGGTATCGACTTTTATCTAATTTGGCCATAGTGAGATGGGTTTTCTCCTCATCAAATGTCAGTCAATTTCATATCTGTGATCACCCTTGGGAGGTATGTATCATGATCTTCAGTGCTTGCTGTTAGTGACTGTCTTTAGGGACCTTATTTTTTCTTCCAAAAGAAGGCTTAGAATACACAGTAGTTCAAGCCTGAAATTATTTTTTAAAGTATCAATTTCATCCTTAGCTGTTGGCATTGTTATCTGTACTATTTTAATAAATTAAAGGGAAGGCGGAATTATTGTATATGAGTGTATCCATGCATGTTTTGCTCTATGATACCTGTATGTCAAAGCATATGCCGAATGATAACAATCTGAAATATAGATAAGGATATAGCCCCATGAACACACTCACACGCGCAAAAGAAAAAGAAAAAAGACCCTGTTTATATTTCTTGCACTGTGTTGATGAAGTGGCATTAAAAGAAGGTTTTGTTCTTTAGTTTCCGATATGTAGTACTTTGCTAACGTCAGCTATCCTTTATTCTTTCGGGCAGATCCTAAGAAATGCTGTCAGTAAGACGCACAACAGGATGTGTGATTTAAGGAAAGAAATCACATCCGTGAAAAAGAGTGTTATGCTTGCTGAAAATGCTGCATCTAAAGCTCTAGAAGAGTTGCAGGCTGCCGAATCAAAGCTTACACTAATGGATGGTGAACCAGTTCTTGGTGAAAATCCTGTCAGAATGAAGCGATTAAAATCAAATGCCAACAGAGCTGCAGATGAAGAGTTATCTATTCGTGAATCTTTAGAGGCAAAGGAGGCTCTCCTTGCTAGAGCTGTAGAGGAAAATGAGGTACATCTACTGATTATACAAATGAATGATGCTGTATAATTGCTGTCTCATGTTTGATTAGATTCATCAGAAGATGGTATTAAAGTGTTCCTCGTTTGATTAGATTTTTTCTTTTTACTTCTTCAGGCTTTGTTCCTTACCTTGTTCAAGAGCTTTTCTAGTGTTCTGGCAGAGCCTCTCAGTGAGGCTTTTAAAGAGGAGGTGGCGCAGCCCTCTGACCAGGTCGATGAAATGGTGATTGACCTTGAAGCCTCAGCTACTATGGATTTGGACGATGAGAGCTTGAAACCCAAAACAAGGTGCCACATGAATTTCTCTCTTTGTTGAAATAAGAACATTTGACATTTCCTCCCTTAACAATGGCTCCTGCTTTCTGCTTATGAATCTGCCGTCATTTATTTAGGGAAAAATCTGGTGATGGCTATAAGGTTAACGAAAAGGATCAATGGTGCTTGTCTACCCTAGGCTATGTGAAGGCCATTACTAGGCAGTATGCTTCAGAGGTGAGTTCTTCAAGCAAGTCACTTTTTGCTTTCTTCATTCTTTTTTAACTCGACTCTGCATATATGCTCGTAGTCTTGTTTACGGCAGGTCATTACTCTAAGTACTGATTTCTGCTATTTCTATGTCGTGCATTGACAGATTTGGTCATACGTTGAGAAGATAGATGCTGAAGTATTGACAGAAGATGTGCATCCTCTGTTTCGTCAAGCAGTATACAGAGGCCTTCGTCGACCTCTCGATGAGATGAATTTGTCATAGTTTTGCACATCAAAGAATAACAAATTGAGCTTGAGTTTGGATTCATTCTTAGTATAAATTATTTAGAACTTAATTGTAGTTTAGACACGAAAAACGGAAAAAAAGCGTTCTTCACGCATTGGCTGAATTTATATTTATTGAAGTCCACCTTGTATTGGATGTGTTTCTTTTTTGACCATGTAATGGATGCGTTGTTTGCGAAGCAATTTCTAGCTCTTGGGATATAATGTACCATTTGTTACCTTTTACTTTTACTGTCCAAGTCTTGAATACCCGTCATTTAGTCAAAATTGATTTAGTTAAATCTCGAATACCATTCATTTAGTCAAAATTGATTAATGTCAATCCTATAATATCATCGAATAAGTCTGATTTTATGAGTATGATCACGAGGATCCAATTAGATTTGTCCTAACGTGTATTTTTACAGCATCACCTTTCGTAATTTACAGTAATTAGAAATATTAAACCTCTTGCATTTGAATAGAAAAGTTGGGCCCAAGAAAGACTATAGAGAAGCGCTAAGTTGGGCCTCTGCAAGAAGCCCAGAGCGTTTAGCTGGGTAAATGATCCAAAAGCCCAATTAATATGTTTCATCCTCTAGCTTTCTTCCCTCTCGTTCCCGAAGATAAACCTCTGAAAAACCACCTTGAAGCGCCACCATCTCCGCCGGCGGCCGGCGCTGCAACTTCATGGAATTACTTCCATTTCTTCCTCTTCCCAATCTCAACAGTTGAGAAAATCTCTATTCATCTCGTTACATCAAAATATATAATCACATGGAGATAAACGCCTTAAATTTCAGGGAATTATTGCCCAGAACCCGAACTCCATTTTCCTCCACAAAATCTTTTCTTCTCCGGAGACCCTTTTCTCCTCTACCTCGTTCAAACCACAGGCCGAAGCTTTCCCGCCAAAAGAGGCCCGCATTTACAGCCTCAGCCGTTAACAATTCCGGCGATGTTGGCCCGGGTGGATTCTCCTGGCGCCGCAATTCCCGGCGGTTTTTGGAGAGCTTGGGCGATTCTGTGAGGAAAGAAATCGGGTTCAGTTTTGAAGAAGCAAATGCCAAGCTCAGTGAAGTATCGGATGGGGTTCGGCGCTCCTTGTCAGAGATGGAGCGGGTGCGGTCCGAATTGCTGTCTCTACTGATCGACTGGAATAAGTGGGAGCGGTGGAAGGTAAAGTATGCATTATTACTTTGGTAAAAAAAAATTACTTATGAAAGGTTGTTAACTCATAAGTTGGATGATTGAAAGGATGGCTTTCTGTTTTTAGAATGTAATGTTGATGTTGTTTGGTTTTGTTCTCACAGGATGTAAAGAATTGGGAAGTGAAGAGATTTGTTGTTTTGTTAGTGTATATATTCGCGGCAGCTCTTTCTTGTGTCGGGGTTTATAAGGCTATTCGTGCGCCTATTCTGGAAAGAGAAAGAAGAGAGATTAGCGAGGCGTATATGGAAGCATTGATACCGGAGCCTACTCCTACAAATGTAAGAAAGTAAGTTCCTTTTCCTCCCTGATTGTGCTGATGTTTGATTGTTGATCGTACTGTAAATGTTTGTGCTCTAGCATTTGCTCATGTCTTTCTTTCTTGTTCTACAGATTCAAAAAGGGAATGTGGAGGAAGACAACTCCTAAAGGCCTGAAAATGAAAAGGTTTATTGAGGGACCTGATGGAGCACTCATTCAAGATAGCTCTTTTGTGGGGGAAGATGCGTGGGATGATAATGATGATCAGCTCCAGAACAATGTAAAAGAGATTATAAAACGTGATGAGAGTTTGAGCACGGAAGATAAGACTGTTTTGGAGCAAGATTTAGGAGTAGCAGGTTCAGGTTGGTAGGCATGTGTTTTTTGATAAATTTTTCTCTTAATACTATTTGTATCCTTGATGGATATTTGTTTAGGTTTTGGTAACATTTGTTTGTATAGGGGGCCTAGTTTGGGTATATTTGGTTATGCACATTTTTCATTTTATAAGACAACCCTCAGACAGGCTGTTGTTTATGCTATAATATAAGAACCTATGTGCAGAAATTTGGCAGGAATGGTATTTGAGATTTGATTTTTTAGTGCTGCTTGGAGTATACCTGTTGTTTATATTCTTTTAGGGCCCTATGCATGATTAAACTTGATCAATGTGATTTTTCTGGCCTAAATTGGAATCGATATATGTGGTCATGTGTGAATATAGTTCTTTTCTGTGCTCCATAGAAAGAAAGCTACTTAGTTATTCAGGACCAGATCCATGTTGTTGGACAGCCTCTTACATCTTTCATCGTAACTCAAATTACAGGGACCCGAGGGACATGGCGAGAAAGACTTCAAGCATGGAACAGAATTCTTCAAAGGGAAAAGTTAGCAGAACAACTAGAATCAAGTAAGGCTCAGTATGTCGTCGAATTCGACATGAAAGAGGTTGAGAATAATCTGCGGAAAGAAATTTCTGAGAAGGGCAGGGGCAACCAGAGTCCTAGAGCACTGTGGATTTCTAAAAGATGGTGGCGTTACCGCCCTAAGCTGCCATATACGTATTTTCTTCAAAAGCTTGATTCTTCTGAGGTAATGATCTATGGTACTTAATCCTATATTCTTTTTGTTATTTATGGTTTGTCTAGGGCTTAAGCATTTGACCTTTCCCATGGAAATGAGAGATTAATGAGATATGTACCCCTTGAGTGCATGTAAGCACACATATTTACTGACTGGTTTGCTTTAGCCATTGGAAATTATGTACCTTGAACTCTTCTTGTAAGGTCTACCAACTGTGTAATGAAGTCTTAACACGTTAGTCACTTTATGAATGCTGCTTCATAGTGATATT
Source organism: Rubia peregrina (assembly GCA_032355705.1). NCBI lineage: Eukaryota > Viridiplantae > Streptophyta > Magnoliopsida > Gentianales > Rubiaceae > Rubia > Rubia peregrina. The sequence continues at coordinate 10,342,296 of JAULKK010000011.1, read as the reverse complement.
AGATGCTCTCTGATGGCTTGCTTTGATCCTGGGAGGAAATATCCCACGGGAGATAAATTGATAAGTTAGATGATGATTGCATTGACTGTTCACAGGTTGCCGCTGTTGTCTTCACAGAGGATCTGAAAAGATTGTACATAACTATGAAGGAAGGCTTTCCCCTGGAATACATCGTGAGTGCTTGACCTCTTGCTTATGGGAGAATGGACTACCATTTAATTTTCATCGTCAGTGGTTTATTTATCCTTTTTACTTAACCAGGTTGATATTCCACTCGACCCATTTATGTTCGAGATGATATCAAGCTCTGGAGCTGAAGTTGATCTCATCCAAAAGCGGCAGTCCCACTACTTGTTTAAAATTGTCATTGCTTTACTCCCTGGGATCGTGATCTTGTGGTTTATAAGAGAGTCCATAATGCTTCTTCATATCACAACAAGACGTTTCCTTTATAAGAAGTATAATCAACTTTTTGATATGGCTTATGCTGAAAACTTCATTCTGGTACTATATTCTTACTCTGGATTCGTAGATTATTTGTCAGAGTTATTCTTAATTCTTACTTAATCATCCACTCAGCCAGTGGGGGAAGTTGGTGAAACAAAGTCAATGTACAAAGAAGTTGTATTGGGAGGAGATGTCTGGGACTTGCTGGATGAGTTGATGGTGTACATGGGAAACCCTATGCAGTACTATGAGAAAGAAGTGAAGTTTGTTCGGGTGAGGCTTATTTTTAGTGGCACGTTGATTTGGAATCCTGGATGGAGTATACCAAGAGTTGACATAAATAGTTTCTTTTCTTTCATGTGCCATAGGGTGTACTTCTCTCTGGACCCCCTGGAACTGGAAAAACACTATTTGCCCGGACTCTTGCAAAGGAAAGTGGTTTACCTTTTGTTTTCGCATCTGGTGCAGAATTTACAGATAGTGAAAAAAGTGGCGCCGCACGGATAAATGAGATTTTCTCTGTTGCAAGGAGAAATGTAAGTCTTCCCAATGAAGAGCTATTGAGTAAATGCTGGGTCCCTTCATTTTTTGTTTTGCATCATGGCTATGAGGTCTCTTTTTCTGTTAACAATCATCAAGTATATAATCATCAGTCAAGAATCATGTTCCTGTTGTTGCATTGGTTGTAGCTTCCATAGATTTATATAAACGTTTCTTCTACCTTCTAAATACAGGCTCCCGCCTTTTTATTTGTTGATGAAATCGATGCTATTGCTGGGAGGCACGCACGCAAGGATCCACGGCGAAGAGCAACATTTGAAGCTCTTATTGCTCAGCTTGATGGAGAGTAAGTATCTTGCTTGTTTATGACGAATCTATTGTATCTGTATAGTTAAGAAATAGATGCTTAGTCATACTTTTAAGATTGAATTTAGAATGCCATTTTCCAAAAATCCTATCTGAGTGTATTGAAAGGTCTCTAATAGTGTAATGTAGCGTTATGGCCTAGAGAACCTTTTTGCTCATCTGGTATTTTCTTGGATCGTAGAAAAAAAAAGTACCCCACATGCTACAGATTTAGGGATTTGTTTGTTTGTTTTAGGTGATTGGAAGCAAATAATGCATATAGTAGTGAAGTTCTATCAGCAATCGTTATGTTTTGTATCTTCTACTAAAACTCGTTTGTATTCCATTTTGGCTGTTATGTTAAAAAATATTGAAATAAATATTTGCTTCCAGGAAAGAGAAGACGGGGGTTAATAGGTTTTCATTAAGACAAGCTGTCATATTCATTTGTGCAACCAATAGGCCGGATGAATTGGACCTGGAATTTGTCCGCCCTGGGCGCATTGACCGTCGCTTGTATATTGGTTTACCTGATGCAAAGCAACGCGTTCAAATCTTTGGTGTCCATAGTTCTGGTAAACGACTTGCTGATGATGTGGACTTTGGGAAGGTATGGTGCTGTCATCATTCTTTTTCAACTTGCACCTGGTCTTGTTTGTTGACTTTTCTTACCACACCCAATGAATTTTATATTTTACCTCTCTAGGAACTCGCTAACATTTTATGCCCTTTGCCTAATTATGCAGCTTGTCTTCCGGACAGTCGGATATTCAGGAGCTGATATCAGAAATTTAGTGAATGAGGCTGGAATAATGTCTGTAAGTAAAATTTTCAAGTTTGTGCAAGATATGCTGTGTCGAAATATTGTTCATGTATGTTCTAATGTGCCTGTATAATAATGTTTTAGTTTTTATTTCCCATCTTATACTGTATTCGATAAGTTTATTGTGCTATCTGTTGTAGGTTTCTCGAGTTAATTAGAAAAAGTATTACTTCACAACTTCTGCCATAATAGTCAGGTTTCAATTACCATCTCACTAGAGTCTCAGTGTTAAAATAAAACCTTCTCAATCTTTGTGAGTAGAGAGAATGGGTTGCCCCTTGTTGATCTTTTCTTTCCTCCGGTCGTGGTGGTGTTCACATACTTTAAAGTCATCAATGAAAGATCTTCTAAAATACAGAAATGATGCTAACATAGTTGAAAGGGCCTCTTACTATAGTTGCTATCTATATAGGTCCGCAAAGGGCGTGATGAAATATATCAGCAGGACATAATGGATGTATTGGACAAGCAATTACTCGAGGGGATGGGCGTGCTTCTCACAGAGGAAGAGCAACAAAAATGTGAACAAAGTGTGAGTATTTATTGAAGTGATCCCGTGTTATTTTTGCAATTTATAAGGTATACTTTCCCCTCACGAGCAAAATTGTTTTAATAATCAGGTCTCTTTAGAAAAGAAAAGACTGCTGGCAGTGCATGAAGCCGGGCATATAGTCTTGGCACACTTATTCCCTCGATTTGATTGGCATGCATTTTCCCAGCTTCTACCCGGTGGCAAGGTATAGTTTATCCTATTATTATCAGTAGTTATTCTGCTATCAAAGTTATCTATTAACTGCCCTTTGACACATTCTAGTTTTACACTTGAGAAGGAAACTGCAGTCTCAGTCTTTTATCCCCGAGAAGATATGGTTGATCAAGGTTACACGACTTTCGGCTACATGAAAATGCAAATGGTGGTAGCTCATGGTGGGCGGTGTGCTGAACGTATTGTATATGGTGACGACATTACCGATGGTGGACAAGACGATCTGGAAAAGATTACAAAGGTAATAGATAAAAGTACTTCAGATCTTATTGTGAAAACTGTTTCTCCTCTTGACTTTTGGTCAATCATTCTGATAGAATATTAACCAAGGGCTAGTCTAAGTTTCTATATTGTAAAAGATGCTGCAGTGACGATGCTCACTCCTTTGTAGATTGCTCGTGAAATGGTGATTAGCCCTGCAAATGCTAGGTTGGGGCTCACAGCTTTGACAAGGAAACTCGGGCTGATTGATCAGCCAGATAATCCTGATCACGGGCTTATTAACTATAAGTGGGACGATCCTCATGTTGTTCCTGCTGAAATGACGGTTGAAGTTTCCGAATTATTTACAAGGGAGTTGACGAGATACATTCAAGAAACAGAAGAACTAGCTATGAAGGGATTAATGGAGAACAAGCATATACTCGACATGATTGCTGAGGAACTTCTTCAAAACTCGAGAATAACAGGATTGGTAAACAACTTAGTTCGACTCTCTTTTTGCCTTCTTATGTCTTCACCTTCTATCATGTTTCTATCGTGTATTCTTCTTTTTTCTCACATATGCTTTTGGTGTTTACGGCTTTGCCTTTTATATTGTTGGAACTTTATTCACGCTGTCACGTCATTTTTTTCAGGAAGTGATGGAAAGAATGAAAGGGCAGTCCCCCGTCATGTTTGAGGACTTTGTGAAGCCTTTCCAAATAGACTTGGATCAGGTATCTATTCCCTTTTCCCTACTTTTTTGGTGCCATTTTCCGCTTGCTAAATATGTCAGAAATTTGGTTACGGTTTGTTAAAACTGAGTCTTGATCTTGAAATATTTGCCAGGAGGGACCATTGCCTCACAATGACCGGGTGTGCTATCAACCTCTCGACATCTATCCCGCGCCACTTCATAGATGCTAGAAGTTGCCATGCGAAGAAAACAGAGAAAGAACCTAAACCTGAGATATTCTAGCCATTTAAAAGCACTGTCTTGTTTACTGATGCAAATTTTCGGAGAATCTAGGCAAGAACAATGTTTGACAGGGATCTCGAACAAACAGTATCAGGAATTCTGGATAATTTTTCCCGCACTTTTAAAAGTGGCTGTTGTTGAAGAGTGATAGCAAAAGTACTTGTAGCAACGTAGTTTACATGTTTGTATTTCCTGTAAATGCCACAATTTTCTCAAGAAAAATGAACATTCCTGATTGAGAGAATGAATCACATACTTATGAAAACGGGAATGATTAGCTATTTGTTCATCTCATGCCACATAATAATAAGAATATGTAGTTCTCATTGTGTTGTTCTTATTAAGTTATTTCTTTTTACTCTGGTGCAGTTACATTGCCATATTGGGTTTTATAATTTAGCAGGAATCTCATTACAGAATCAGCATTGTTACTCACGCATTTTGGAACTTTTGGCCAATGTTTGGACATGTCAATTGTCATAGTGAATTTATGCTGTGAATTCTACTGGAAAAGATGATGAAAGAAAATCCCTGAGCACTTAAATGCAAGTCTAATACAATAATCATATCAGGTTCATTACAAGTGATTTCTTTCTGTTTTATTCAAAACAGCCTAATGTATACTGAAAATTATACATCTGCATACAAATCTTCTTTCATTTAATAGTTCCATTTTCCACTCCAGAACTGGAACCATTGCACCTATAGTTTGCTGGTTGGAACCCCAACTGGCTTGTCCCTCGATCGCTTCTCCACAGCCCGTGAAAGATCTCTAACTGCTTCCTTAGGGAGACGGCGAGGGCTGCTCAGCCAGAGCCCTCCATCGACAACCATCGTGTGTCCATTGACGTACTTCCCTTCATGGCACGAAAACAAAAAAAAACGAGGACTAATATCAGAGACCAAAGACAGATTCACAACAATCGACAAAAACCCTAATGAGAAAAAAGACGGTGGATTGAAATTTGACACAGAATTCTAACCTGCTTCTGATGCAAGGTAAAGGGCCGACATGGCGATATCCCACTTCTCCCCAAGTTTGTAAAGCGGCATGGTCTCTCTTATCTGGCTACTTATCTCGTCTGGCGCGAGTTTACTCATTCCAGTCGTGTCCCCAATAGGCCCTGGTGCGATCCCATTAACCCTAATGTCGTAATCAGTGCCCCACTCGAGAGCCAAACTTCGTGTAAGCGAATCTACAGCAGCCTGGGAGAGGAAGAACGTTATGGTCAGTATTCGAAGCAATATCACGGCAAAAAGAGTACGTATGGATATTCCCGGACCTTAGCTGAGGATACGTGGATTTGGTACCATGACGCAGTATAATGTAGGGTGGCGCTAATGTTCAATATCATGCCGCCCGTGGATGAGTTCCTTCCCCGTCCACCTTTCTTGAGATACTTAATCGCTTCGTGACACATAGTGAATGTGCCAACTGAATCGATATCCAATACTACAGATAGATCGGGGGGAAATGGAAGAGAAGAAACTATTCAGTCCAAAAGATCAGCAACCTAACAAAACTGCATGGTTTAACCTAAATTCTCAGAAATACTCATCAGTTTGGGGAAAAAACTAGCAAATCAATACACAATATAACGGTTTCTCAGCAGACCTGTCCTGAACCCGTTAGGGGATAAGTCCTCCGGCGACACAAGAAAGTTTCCAGCTGCAGCATTGACGAGAATATCAAGCTTCCCGAAATGCTCAACTGTGGACTCCACTACTCTTCTTGCATCCTCCTGTTTACGAACATCGCCTTGAAAGCCAACTGCCTGTAACACACGTTCATTGATAAGAAACAGCCAAAAACATCCGAAAAACCGCAACCAAAAAGATCACAGATAAACCGGATTCAACTGCCATCAACTTCAAATGTATTCACAACTGCTGCACTATGTCATCACATTCTCAAAAGGAACAACAAAAGTTCTTCAAACCAATAAATGGGGTAAAAAACAGGATAATTTTCATACTGTAAACTAAAAATAAGAAACCAAGAAAGCCATCCCAACTACTGCTAAGGGGATCATCGCATCAAAACTCAAATTTCCCTCTGCCTATACCAAGTAATATATGATCAAAAGCTCAAAAGTTTCTATCTTCAAGCTCAATTCATGAAACTAAACCCACAAATTCTCGTAACTCACATCTCCTTTGCCTAAACCAAGTAAAATGATCAAAAGCTCAGAACTTTCCATCTTCAACCAATAATCAATCTCAATTCTAAAAAACAAACCAACAAAATCAATAACCAGGAGTCTCAGAAATAACCGGAACGCCAAGGGACTGGAGGGCCGCGGCGGCGGAGTCGACGACGGCCTTGCGGCGGCCCATGAGAGCAACGGCGGCGCCATGCTTCCCAAACTGAAGGGCGATCTCGTACCCGATCCCGGAGGCGCCTCCGGTCAAGAGGGCCACCTTCCCTTTCAGTACATCCGGCTTGAATGGTGATTCCGCCGCCATTTCTTGATCAATTTTGCACCTTTTTTCACCTAATTTTTACTCTCAGATTTTTTGTTTGTTTTATGGTCACAATGATAAATGAATCAAAGATGAAAGATGTTTCCGCCCAATCAACAGATACTATATAGAAGGAGTTTTTTCTATATAGAGACAGACGTCAGAATCAAATGGAAAAATATGATATCCCCGTGCAACACCATCACGCCACCCAACCCCAGTCCCGTCGCCACCTAAATCGAACCCGCACCACCCATCCCCAGTCCCGATGCCCCTAAACCCAGCCTGCGCCACCCAACTCAGCCCTAACGCCACCCAAACCTAAGAAGAATAAGAAAAAATCAAAGAATCAAGAAGAAGAAATCAGTGAGAAATTAGAAAAGAAATGACAATTGAATTGAACGGAAAAAGAGCTGAAGAAAATTGAATTGAGGACCATGCTAGCAACACCAAAACGGCGTCGTTTTGCGCTGCAACCATAAATGCGAGGATGGAGACACCTGGCCCAGGGAAAGGTGAAGATGGTGACACAGGAGCAGAGGTCTTGACCGTACTTTCTCGGAAACAATTTGACTCAAACATGACGGATGGAAAGTCTCGTAGAGGCAAAAATCAGAACAGAAAAGGATGTTATTAAGGAATTGTAATATTATTTGAATATTACTTGTAATTGTAATTAAATTACAATTCCTTTTCCATTTGAGTTTAGGTCTTTTGTAATTCTATATAATGTACCCCAGAGCATGAATACACATACACAATTATTACCCTGTAAATTCTTCTTGGTATCAGAGCCTAAAATCCTGAAACCTAATGCCCTAAATTTTCCGTCCTAATTTATTTATTTTTTTGCAAATGCCACTACCGTCGTCCGTGCGTGACCTCCACTTGCTGCCGATCTGACCTGTTTTCCTTTAAAAAAAAATAAAAACTCCGTGATGCTGCTCATGAAGGTGAATTGGCCGATCCGTGAAAGTGAATTGGCCGATCCGTGAAAGTGAATTGGCCGATCTGTGAAAGTGAATCGGCCGTTCCACCGTGAAGGTTAATCGGTTGTTCCGCCGTGAAGCTGCTTGCCAATGAGGCTGTACTCCGTCCGCCGACCTCCATTCCTATTACTCCGGCGTCCACTGTCGTCCTGCCTTGAAGCTGTCTGCTATTTACAAGCCTCAACTCCATCTGTGCCTCCGTTCCTAATAATCCGATCAAGTCCGTGTGCTACTACTCCACCGTTTTCCGGTATTCCACCATCGTCCATCGTTTCACCGTTGTCCGACGTTTCAACAAGGTGTGCATGAGATTCACGCGCGCGATCTCCTACTTGTGCGCGTGTGGTCACACGCACTTGAAGAGACGCGTCTTCCTCCCCAGCAACGCGTGTTTACACGCACCGTTAAGATACGTGCCTCATTTTTTTGAGTGTGTGTTTACACACGTCTTCCAGGTCTCATGTTTTTCTGCCTGTATATTTTTTGCCATTTTCAGTTACTGTTCATCTGCAATTTATTTATTTACTTATTATTTATTTATAAGTAAATAAATAATTTGTATTATGGTGTTTTCCCTTGTTCGATCTGATTTTGGTCCTTCTCTGTCTGATAACCAATGGAGTACGGCCCTTAATTTATTTAATCAGTTAAATTACCGTTCTGATCATAGGTCAGGTAAACCTACCTTACCTAGGATTCTCGATTCGGGAGCCTCGTATCACATGACTGGTGACAAAAGTTCTCTAATTGACATTACTGCCGCTACATATTCTATTAATGTTTTACTGTCTGATGGGTCTTTATCATCTGCTGCACAATATGATTCTTTGCACTTTGGAGATGCCACTCTTACTCTTTT
>JAULKK010000011.1:10320307-10333823 GCA_032355705.1 Rubia peregrina | reverse complement strand
TTCGAGCATTAGAAAGTAGTTATTTTAGTAGTTTAGTGAACTTGTAAAAATATTATTGTATGGTACTCGATTTATTACATTATGTAGTATTTTTCATTATTGTTGAGTTGAATTTTTAAAATTTAAATTTGATTAAAAAAAATTCAGCCTCCCCTGGAAGAAAAGTCTGGTTCCGCCACTGGTTATCGGTGAAGTTATTGGGATCATTTACGAAGGGAAAAAATACAAAAAAAGAGAGTGGTGATTTATTACATTATAAAAGAGACTCTGATACTCATACCGTATAGGAATATAAAGTTTTCATGTTATTGTAAATGTATAGCGTTACATGATACACTATGAGTATGATAAGCATAGTATGATAAAATTACACGATATATGTAAACAATTATTGTATGATTGACTAGTCAATATCTTGTTCGTTTCCTTCGAAGAAAGTAAAATAAAATAATTTTAGACTGCTACCCCTATGAATGGATTTGAGGGAAGCATCATTACCACATTCGATATATGTAAACAATTATTGTATAATTGACCAGTCAATATTTTGTTCGTTTCCTTCGAAGAAAGTAAAATAAAATAATCTTAGTATGCTACCTCTATGAATGGATTTGAGGGAAGCATCATTACCACATTCGATTTCCAATCCGTTTGATCTAAAAATTATACTTCTTCCTTTTTTATATTTATGATACCATATGTTTGGATGTTTAGATTTAGGTGAAGAAAATAAATTGAAAGAGTGCTAAATAAAAAAAATATATTCATTTGTAGTTACTGTGTCATAAATAACAAAACAGAGGAAGTATTTCAATGCTTAACATCTCTGAATCACACTTTAAAAAATATTTGAAATGATATAATCTTTTATTTTCAACAAACTTACCCAATAAAGATAGTAAAAACAATTAATCTCATATTTGCTTCCAATGGAGAGTGTACAAAATTGATTCTCTCCTTATTTCATTGCTGGCGCTGAAAAAGCGCTATTAAAAAATAGTTTCAAATTTCAGTACAAAAATAATAGACAATGTGGTAAAATTTCATGATCTACAAATATAATGGAAGAAGCCTAAGTAGAAAAATAGAATTGCTTATTAATTGATGCAATCCTAATATGAATCGATTGTTTTTTCTTTTATGGATTTCACCCCAAACTTTTTTATCCATTACAATTTTAATGAACCAATTTTTTAATAATAAAAACAACTTTAAAACGTGCTAGATTTATGGTTACCGATCAATTATATTGACACATATTGCACCCCTTATTTTATATTAACATTCTTTAGTCACTCACAATTTAAATGAAACATTTTCAAGTGGACCCTTATTTTATTTTTATCATAAAATGTTTATTAAGGCTTGTCTAGTGTATAAAAACAAAATTTGAAAAAGGTAAAATCCGTGTATAGTTAAACGTTCCAAACGGCGGCCAGGGTTTAAGCGCGCGAGCCCAATATAATATAATCCCCCCGCCGCCGCGCCACCTCCACCTCCACCTCCACCTCCATCATGGAAAATGAGGTTCAGTCGGGTTTCAAACTGTTCTCCAAAAGTACCAAACGCAAGCCCCCTTCCACTTCCACCACCGCCTCCTCTATCCCGACGGAGCTGCGGCCACCCGTCGTGAAAGAATCCGACTCCAACCTCACCACCACCACCACCACCACCTTCTCCGACTTGGGGCTATCCGAATGGGCTTGCACGACCTGCAAGGAGCTCGGGATAAAGAGCCCGACGCCTGTCCAGCGCCACTGCATCCCCCGTATCCTCGCCGGTGAAGACGTCCTCGGCATAGCCCAGACCGGAAGCGGCAAAACGGCGGCGTTCGCGCTTCCCATCCTCCACCGCCTCGCGGAGGACCCCTATGGCGTCTTCGCGCTGGTGATGACGCCCACGAGGGAGCTCGCTTACCAGCTCGCGGAGCAGTTCCGGGCTCTCGGGTCAGGTTTGCGTTTGCGGGTCTCGGTGATTGTGGGTGGGATGGATATGATAAGCCAGGCGCAGGCGCTTATGCTCCGGCCTCACGTTGTTATTGCTACCCCGGGAAGGATTAAGGTTCTGATTGATGACAATCCAAATGACGACGTTCCATCCGTATTTTCAAAAACTAAGGTACCTTTATGTAATAGTTTATGATGTTTTTCTATAACATGATCCATTCTTATGAGCTTGAGGACAATCAATTATTGTTCTTTGCAAGTGTTCAATATAGTGATGAGTTTCTTTGCATTGGTTTATCAACAACTATGCGTTGTAGACTGATTGTATAGTGTAGTTTCTGGTATTTTTTGGAGATTTTTGTTGCTAGGTAAAAAAGCAGGTATTTTGGAGTTTTGTGCTCTTGTTTTCTATACCATGTGATCCATTCTTGTGTGCTTGAGGACCATAAACTTATTTTTTTTGTAAGAGTTGAATACACTTATAAGTTTTTTGCCTTGATTTGTTATCTATGGAGCAATGTGGCCTGAATTTATTGTGTTGTAGTTCTAGAAGAGTTTAATAGTATCCATTCTTGTGTGCTTGAGGACATGTAATATATTGTTTTTTTTCCGTTAAGTGTTGAATATAGTGATAATAAGTTTATTTTGCCTTGATTTAGGGTTTAGGACCGATAAATTATTGCTTTTTGTAAGTATTAATTATAGTGATAAGTTTTTTTAGCCTTGATTTATCATCTATGGAGAGCAATGTAGCCTGATTCTGTAGTGTTGCAGTTCTTAGTTCTCGATGAGGCCGATAGGCTTCTGGATGTTGGGTTTGAAAAGGAATTGAAGGTAGTCTTCCGATGCCTGCCAAAGAATCGTCAAACTCTGCTCTTCTCTGCAACGATGACTCGGGATTTAGAGACTCTCATTGAACTTTCTGCAAACAAAGCGTACTTCTATGAGGCTTACGAAGGTTTCAAGACAGTAGAATCTCTGAAACAGCAGTATCTGTTCATCCCGAGAAGTGTGAAGGATGTTTATCTCTATCACGTCCTTTCTAAATTGAAAGACATGAATGTCCGATCTGCCATTATCTTCGTGTCTACCTGCAGGTACTTCTTCGCTCACTGTTCATTAGTTTTTCAACTCTCATTTTGTTGTATGAAGTTTGATTACATTGTTTGAGCAGGAGTTGCCACCTTCTGAGTTCGCTGTTGCATGTGCTCGACGTAGAGGTCGCTGCACTGCATTCGTATAAATCACAGGCTTTGAGGCTTTCCGCGGTTCACAAATTCAAATCCGGGCAGGTTCCTATACTACTGGCAACTGATGTTGCCAGCCGTGGTTTAGACATTCCAACTGTTGATCTTGTCATCAACTATGATATTCCAAGGTCGTCACTTGTCTTATAATTCTATGCCTTCGCGTTAGCTGTCTTAAAATCTTCTGTCACTTACGATGGTAATAACTCGACACAGGTTTCCACGGGACTATGTGCATCGTGTTGGGCGTACTGCTAGAGCAGGAAGAGGAGGGCTTGCTATTAGTTTCGTTACGCAGGTAAGAATAAGGGCTCGAAAGCGTTTCATTGCTCTAATTATGAACATCTGGGATTCTTAGCTGGATGCATGATTGATATCTTTACAGAACGATGTCGATCTTGTTCATGAAATAGAAGCTGATCTAGGAAAGCAGCTGCAGAAGTTCGAGTGTAGTGAAAAAGACGCTCTTACTGAGATTACGAAGGTAAAATGATCCGAACTAGTAACTGACTGACTGCAACTGCGAAAACATACTCATTAATTGTTGATGTTGTTTTTATAGGTTTACAAGGCGAGACGAGTGGCTACCATGAGGCTTATGGATGAAGGATTCGAGGAGAAAGTAAAAGCAAGGAAAGATCAGAAGCTGAAGATGTTAGAAGAGAGAGGTCTTTCGAAGCGAAGAAGCAAAAAGCGGAAGAAAGATTCGTCCGAAGAAGTAGCACAAAACTGAAATTCCGATTGTAGATTTGTCAAGTTCTATTTTATTCAGGGGAACAAGGATTTGTTCAAATTCCATATCAAAGATGACACGGATCCAAATATGGTGTTGAAGAATTAAAATCAATATAATGAAAGATGCTTATGAACGACTAGTTAGAACGTCCTAAATTAAACCACTCTGTTTAGTTCTACTAAATAGAGTCCAATATTTATAATCTGATACATTTAATTCTATTATTATATATGTGAAACTACTATTATGTTATAAATTGTTGGATTCATCGTAAAATATTTTAAGGGCAAAATGCATTTATAACGCTAAGTTTAGGCTGAAAGTGTTAATACAACTATGCAATATCAGAAAGTGTTAATTTAACCTTGACTAATTAATATATGTGCTAATAGAACTCAAGCTTTTGGAACATTTGTGCCGATATACCCAAAGTCCCCAATTTCGGCATTGACCCATGACGTTCAGGCAATGATAAGAAATGAAATGATGAAAATACTCTTGACTAAAAACCTAAACCTAAAATACCTTTCATCTTCATCTTCATCTTCGTCTTCTTCTTCAATGTCGCTGCTCCACCGCTGAGAACCTCCGAGACCCCACCAGTCACCACTTTTGCTCAGTTCCCAACCCGCCCAGCCACCGTCGGAAAATCTAGACCCCACCAGTCTCCACCTTCACTAAATCCCAACCTGTCCAGCTCAACCCCCAACATCGTCGAAATATTGAGACCTCACCAGTCACCACCTTCGCTTAGCCACCAACCTGCCCAGCCCAGCCCCCAACACCGCCGGAAAATCGAAACCCCACCAGTCACCACCTTCACTAATCCCCAACCTGCCCAGTCCAGCCCCAACACCGTCAGAACACCGAAACCCCACCAGTCACCACCTTCACCAAGCCCCAACCTGCCTAGCATGACCCCCAACACCGTCGAAAAACTAAGACCCCACTAGTCACCACCTTCGCTCAGCCCAACCCGCCCAACCCCCGGAGTCGAAAAATCCCTCAGCCCACTAATCACCACCTTCGCTCAAACTTTACCTGCTCAGACCACAACGCTGGAAAGTTGAGACCCCTGTTTGCCATTCCCACTCGCCACCCCTGCCACCCGCTCTGTCTCGTTCAAACCTTACCCCCAATGTCGCTCCGCCCAGCCCCAGCCCCGACCTCGTCCTCCCAACTCTGTCCCCACTGTTGGTTCACCACTCCCACCACCCTCGATTCAACACCCCCATCACGAAACCCTAAAACTGCAAATTTGATCAATTGACGAAAAACTAAAAAAGAGGGGATCCGGGGGAAGATGAGGAGATGAGAGATTTTCCCTCTTTTCCTCTTTTTCTATTTTTTAAGGCAATGGTAAAATCATCTTTTCATAGGAATCCAACCACAAAAACGTTGACTAAAAGTCAGCGGAGTCAAATGTCATTTAACACTTTATGAGATTGCAGGTTATATTAGCACTTCATCCTAAAGTCAAGATCATTTTAGCACTTTACTCTTAATTCAATTAACTTTCAAAATTCAAATGTTATTTTTGTTGGGATAGATAGCAGATAGTTTTTGTTTTGGCTATACCTTAAGCTTACTTCTTTTTGTAACATCTTCACCATGATCTTTATAATGTCATCGCAGTCAGTTTTATTTTACTCCTGAAGCAGATTTGAGCTCCAGGGGCTGGTTTATAGCAGTGTCGTAGGATTCAAAAGAATGTCATAAAACTTAAAAGACAGTTATCTTATAAAGCATCAAACCATTTTTACATCTCATAAAGAAGAAGAAAAAGACCATTAGCAACAATTTCCGGATTCCCTTTTATTCCCCCCTTCTCAACCTCACTCATCACTCTGTTCCGCCGGGAAAGACTGCGGCGGCATCGGCTCCGGCCACGCGCCACCAGGATACACCGGCGCAACCGGCACCGGGATATAGTACGGCAGAACGCTCCCAACCCCATCCTCCTTGCCGTCATCCCTAGGAACAATATCAACCAAGAAGTCATAAACATCGGTCCTCCCGAGAGCGGCGGCGACGTCGTTCTTCTGCAGAGTCCTCCTCTTGCTCTCCTCCGTGTGCATCCACGCCCGGAGCGTGAGCTCCATGATGAAGAGCTCGCACGCCTTGGCGAACACCACCGGAGCTTCGGACGAGATCATGCGGACATCCTCGTCGGCTTTCATGATCTTCTTGATTCGGGCCAGGGGGAGATTGTGGTTCTTGAAGTCGGTTTCTTCCTCTATCTGCCTCGTCTGGTTCTCCCAGAAGGACTGGAGCTGCTGCAGGTGGTGCGGCTGAGGGTAGCCACGGCGGCGGACGGGGAATCCCGTGACGGGAGGTTCCGCTGGCGGCGGGATCGCGCCGTTTGCTGCCGGAGATTGATCCATGGATTTTGATTTCTTGAAATAGATGTTTCTGTAAAAGGAAAACATGAAAATTAGCTCTTTAGAACACAAAAGGTAAAAATCAACACTTAGACATGGGTACACAACATTTGACACAACATTTGAAGCCTGTGGATCGATATACACGGATCGTTAATGCTAGTGGAATGCACAACTCTAGTCAGATCAGGTCGAGATCTGACTGAATTTTTGCTTGAGTAACATAGTTTAACTAGTAGAAACAAGATGTAGAAATAGTTAAATTGTGTTTCTTCTGTAGAAGAAGAACTAAGTGAATTGAACAAGGTGTTAAAAATAGTGAAATTTCGCTTCTTACATAGATGAACTAAATAAATAAGTTGAATAGAACAAAGTTATAGCACCAAGTGAGATTGCTATTGAAGTCTAGCCCGAAATTCCATAAGAGAAAACTAAGAACCCACAAAATCAAGGTTTATATCTTAAAAATGTAACTTTTAATGTGAAGAAGAAGAATCGAAGACAAAGAAACATAATTAGACATGCGTGACACTTGGGATCCGGCAGGGTCCGATCCATTCGTACTCAAGATACCTAATGAGGTATCCAACCAGTGGTTCAAACATACACGGATCGTGAATGCTATTAGGCTCGTAGAATGCAAAAAACCGATCTAGACTCATGGGGGACCTGAGCAGGTCGAGATTTGGCCGGATTTTTTAATAACTAGATGATTGAATGGAGAAAAGATTAAGCACCAATTGAGATAGCTAGTGAAGCCTAACCCAAAATTTTCCATAAGATTAAAAAGACTACTTTTAATGTGATGATAAGAATCAAAGACAAAGAACCATAAGTATAGATGCAATCCATCTTACCTTAAACCCAATGTTCTTAAACTGAAGATGGAGAAGAATGTAAATTGAAGACAAAGAAACATAATTAGACATGAGCGTGACACTTATATAAGAGGGATCCAACAAGATCCGATCCATTCGTACTCAAGACACCTAATGAGGTATCCAACCAGTGGCTCAAACATACACAAATCGTAATGCTATTAACCTTGTAAAAAGACAACTTTTAATGTGAAAGAAGAAGAATCGAAGACAAAGAAACATAATTAGACATGAGCGTGACACTTATATGAGAGAGATCCGACAGGGTCCGATCCATTTGTACGCAAGACACCTAATGAGGTATCCAACCAGTGACTCAAACATACACGGATCTTTAATGCTATTAGCCTCGTAGAATGCAAAAATCCGATCTAGACTCATGGGGACCTGAGCAGGTCGAGATCTGACCGGATTTTTGAGTAATTAGATAAATTGAATGGAGCAAACATTAAGCACCAATTGAGATATCTAGTGAAGTCTAGCCCAAAATTTTCCATAAGATTAAGACTATTTTTAATGTGATGATAAGAATCAAAGACAAAGAACCGTAAGTATAGATGCAATCCATCTTACCTTAACCCCAATGTTCTTAAACTGAAGATGGAGAAGAGTGCAAATTTATAGAAAATGGACCAAAATTTTCCTTCGGTTACACACGGCACGTGTCTTATTTTGTGACACGTGTTCGGAAAATGAGGATTGGAAAGTCCATGTGGCTGCAATGTGTGCATGTGTGAAAGCCTCTGATTACCCAAAGCCCAAAACAACGAAGATTATATTGGGCTCAAAGTCCATTTGGAAGCCCGTTTGTTTTGTTTTTCTTTTCCTGAATTGTTTTATTGAGAATCCTTAGTGGATGTATTTATTTAATTAATAACGTAAATAAACTTCCCATTTAAAATCGATTTGGATTCCAAACAAATGAAATGTATGATGGGCTTGTTTTAGAGGTTGAATATATCTGATACGCATATGATACACATTAAATGTTTCCATCCAACTTGATTAATTTCGTTTTCTAAACTCGTGCGCATTCATGTAATAAATCATATTATACGTGTGAAATGTTTCAATCTAATTTGATTAGTTTCATTTTCTAAACGCGTGCATACACATGTATAAATCAAAGTATACACGTGGAATGTTTCAATCTAATTTGATTAGTATTATTTTTTAAATTCGTGCGTACTCATGTAATAGATCAGATTATAAGCGTGAAATGTTTTAATCTGATATGATTAATTTCGTTTTCTTAACTCGTACACACTCATGTAGCATATCAAAATATAATCGAGAATTATCATTTTAGATACTAGCTTAGCTTAAATTAACTATAGTGATGGTTGGATGATTGTGACTTCATAACTTTGCTTAAAACCAAAGGCATATTCTTCTCATTTGCCCCAAAAACAAAAAGGTTTTGCACAGCTAGTATCCTAACTTTCTAGAAATAATCATATGCTCACAAAATGCCAAGTGTATACAAACTATGCAAACTACAATTTTGAAAAGCTGGAATTTTCACATATTATTTCATTTTGGACTATATACTAGAGCCCTGAATAAGTCATTATATAAGAGTACAAACATATTTAAAAATGTAAAATGGTAAAATGAACGTACAACCAGTATAAAACAAGTTGTTAATTCTTTTGCTCACTTAGACATGGGCAATATGTGTTGCTGATCAAATAGGTAATCAAGACATATAAATTTGACGAGTTGATAATGGATGGACTGTCAATTTTATAAAATGGTTGGTCAAATCGTAAGTTTGATGATTCTTTTATGTATGAACCGAGTCAAGAGCGGAATCAAGATATACATGTATGTGTGTGTGGTGGAGGTTGATCTATTAGTAAAAAAACTCAATTGTTTCCTTTATCAGATGGGGCTGATATATTTTTTTTAATATTTTTACTACCCGAATTCCCCGTAATTTTCATTTCGGCGAGGGTTGAAATCCCCTCTAACCCCCCTACAGTTCTGCCCCTGTACTAAGTAATATCCCATCCGAATTCAATCCGCCCGCCCATTTGGCATTCCGATGTAACTTAGAATTCCGTGTTCCATTATTGAAATTTTTTATCAATTGTAGTCGGTCCAATCAAGGAAAAAGGGGGAAACGCAGAACAACGTGTTCATTAAATTAGTGTTGAACAAGTAGTTAGTTTGGTGTCTAACTTTCAACCACCCTCAAAACTTTTATACTCGTACAAACACAATTCCAACTTCCACACATATTGGAATCTGTCAAAGGTTTCATATCTCCAGTTTTCACTTTCAGCCATGATGCTGGAGAATTTCAGTACAAATCTCCAAGAACTCGATCCCATCAGACAGCATTGCCCTGCCAGAGCCAAGGAAGAACACTGCATTGCAGATTCAGTTTTCGAAGATCAAGAACTCGAGAACATGATGATGGATCATGATCCCTTCCTCTGGTCTCCCACGCCCGATCAGAACCAAGAACATGATCGTCGTGATGAGGTGGAGGAGACTGTCGATGCATTCTTCAATGCAGAATGCTTCGACGAGGACAACAGGAATCTGATGCAGCTTCTCCATCAACAGGAGCATTCTTCTGATCAGAATATGCAGAGCATACGCAAGGTTGATCATGATCGGGGGCTCCAAATTGTTCATCTGTTGCTTGGATGTGCAGAGGCTGTCGGATGTAGGGATGCTCGAGTTGCAGACTCGATTCTTACCCAGATTTCGCCATTAGTCAGCCCTTATGGTGATTCCCTGCAAAGAGTCTCATACTACTTTGCAATGGGACTGAAATCCCGACTCGCGCATATTCAGAATCAGTTCATCCATGGAAATGGTACATTCATCCCACAAAACAACAGAAATCATGCCATTGAGGCATTCCATTGGCTGAACCAAACAACTCCATACCTTTCATTTGGATTCATGGCTGCGAACGACGCTATATGCGAAGCTGTCGCGGGCAAAGATTTCTTGCACATTCTTGATCTGGGCTCCGGGAATCATCATCATCTGCAGTGGCCTTCCCTGATCAGGAAATTGGCATCGCGCGCTGAAGGTCCTCCTAAACTCCTACGCATCACCAGCATAATCGAAGATCAAGAAGCATTTAGCAGCAATGAGTTTCACCAGAACATGCAATTTATACTGGATGAAGCTTCTTCACTCGGCGTACCTGTACAGTTTCACTGTGTAACAATGCCTCTGATACCATCCCAACTGACTAAGGATAAACTGGACCTGAAAGAAGGTGAGGAACTGATCGTGAACTGCATCATGCACCTGCACGAGTTAATGAAAGAGAGTGGAGGATCTGTCAGGGAAATTCTCCAAGCAATCAAGAGGCTAAATCCTATTCTACTTACAGTAGTGGAACAAGATGCGAATCATAACGGACCATTTTTCCTAGGGAGGTTCCTTGAATCACTCCACTACTATTCAGCCATTTTCGATTCACTGGAAGCTATGCTTGCACGAGACAGTCCAGAGAGGATGAAGATAGAGACGTACCATTATGCAGAGGAAATCCAGAACATCGTAGCTTCCGAAGGCTCTGACAGGGTTGAAAGGCACCTGAGGATGGATCAATGGAGGAGGCAACTCGGGAGAGCTGGATTCCAAGTGCAGGGATTCAAATCCACGAGCCAAGCATCGATGATGTTGTCTGTGTATGGCTGCAACGGCTTTACTCTGTCAATCGAGAAAGGATGCCTGCTTCTTGGATGGAAAGGAAGACCAATCATGCTAGCATCAGCCTGGAAAGTTGCATAAAAGAATAGTCTTTTCCTCGTCTTCTGTTTTTTTTTCCGCGGGAACTAGAGATCTTGAGCTCAATAATCAATGAGACAAACGGTTTTTCAACCATCACAATTTCACCAACTTCTTACATGCTAGCAATATGCAAATCAAGATGACAGAAATCAGAAATGTAGCATCAAGTATTCTATCATCTAGCAACAGCAAACAACATCATTTATACTCTCAGTAGCATAAATAACACAACAGGCAAGATGACAGGGAGGGAAACTTGAGGCCAGAGAAACATTCCCAGAAAAAAGAAAGAAAACGAACAACCAGAGATCCAAAAACAAAATTCTCATTGCATACAATGATTTCAAGGAATGTCAAATTAGATGACTTCAAACATCCAATTATGCCAATTCATGATCAAAACAGATATCTATCCAGAAAGTTTACTTGGACAGAGCCCAAAGAAAAGGGTGCAAGTGCGTAATCCTGAAAAGGTTTCCCTACTTGGTAGAAATGATTAAAAGAATACAATCCACCACTAGTATCAAAGTACTATATCTTTCTTTCCTAATATGTGTGTCGGCTTTCTTCTTCCTAGTTTGCTGTTTTGTGGGAAAGTGAGACTTCCAGTACCATGGAAACCATCTGGGAAAAGTGAGCAATCCCATTAACTTGATGTCTTAGCAGTTAGCTTATTCTGAGCAGAGGTTGACATTGTACGTAAGCGACGAGCGATTTCAGTGAACGAAGGCCTGGAAAGAGGATCTGGGGACCAACACTGTTCCATCAACCTCCTCCATTCTGGATCGCAGGTGCTTGGTATTGTTGGCCTCAACTGGTTGCTTACAATACCTCCTACAGGATTGGGAGAGAAATAAAGCGTATTAGTCGGCGAAAATATTTCAGCTTATGCAGACACAAAGATTAAACTTGCTAAGTTAGAACCCTCAAGAGCAACTAAAGAGTAAAAAGTTATTGCGCACCTATAATTGCACCATAATGCATGTTTGCGTAAGGCTCCTCCCCAGTGAGTATCTCCCATAAAACAATACCAAAAGAGAAAACATCAACCTGTCCAACAAATAAGTGAATTTTCATCTCAACAAAACAATTCAAGAGGTTACTATTCCAAGCTAAACTAAGTGATTTTATTAAAAGAGGCTGCACGAAATTGTTTCTTGTATATATAGTCATTAAAGATATAACTGGTGCCATCTAACCTTTTCGGAAACCTTGTTGCTGCTCCCATTTAGAAGCTCCGGAGCCATCCAAGGAAGAGTTCCCCGAACTCCACCAGATACCAAAGTGTTCCTTTTTACTTTTGAAAGACCGAAGTCACCAACCTGGTACATGACATAACAAAATCACCAATGGCCAATCAAACTTGAAAATTTTCACTCAAATATAGGCAGGTATCATCAGAATAAACATGGAAAAAGAGTAAACTAAACTTGGAGTACGTACCTTGCAAATAGGTCTTGAAGGATCTGTCATATTTACTAATAAATTATCGCACTTTAGATCAAAATGAACAATATTCTTTGAGTGCAAATATTCCATGCCAATCGCAGCATCCATGGCAATGGTAAGTCGCCTGCGACGATCAAGATGCCTGCCAATTTTACACAGCAGATCATGCAACAAAACTCAATGGTGTACATGAAGAATGAGATTAATTCGAATTAGAATAAGTAAACAAGCTTTTAAAAGACTCTAGCGTTGTCAAAGAATTAAATCTCTCAGACATTTTAGAAAGCATAACAGCACATTGTACTCTACTCATAGATGAAGAAAATAAAAAAGCATTGGACATTATGATTACCTGTCTTTTCGAAGCAAAACATGCCTCAAAGAACCATTGACCATGAACTCCGTCACAGTAGCCAGGGTTCCTCCAGGTCCATCTTGCACAACGCCATAAAATGCCACCACATTAGGGTGGTGAAGCTTTGATAGAATTTCAGCTTCTCGCCAAAACTCTAAGGCCTGCAAATGGAAATAAACTTACCTATAGAATGACATGTTGAGTCATATTGAACAAGAATTCATAATGACATTGTG
Organism: Rubia peregrina; assembly: GCA_032355705.1. Classification (NCBI taxonomy): domain Eukaryota; kingdom Viridiplantae; phylum Streptophyta; class Magnoliopsida; order Gentianales; family Rubiaceae; genus Rubia; species Rubia peregrina. The sequence continues at coordinate 10,320,830 of JAULKK010000011.1, read as the reverse complement.
CATAAATTTAACCTGTCTTGCTTGCTCAGATGGTCGACCAATGAAACAACTCCTCTTTATCCTTTTGATGGCGACATCCGTTCCTCGCCATTTCCCATGATAGACTGTTCCGAATGAACCAGCCCCAAGCTCCCTCAATTCCTCTAGGTCCTCATTTTTTATCAGCTATGAACCATGACAGAAAAAACCAATTAGTACACTAAACTTATACTGAAACTGGAGATGACACAAATCAGCTATAATACAAAAGAGAATTTCTCCAATATAAAACTTCTAACAATAACTAGAGTTATATTAACCCCCAATACCATTCATCCAATTAGTACACGATATTAAGTCTTTTTTACTAGCTTTTGCAGGTAAACATTGGAAAGACTAAAGAAGGCACCAGAAAGAAAATGAGATTTGTTTCACCCCAATCCTTGGTTTTAAAATGCGGGATGCGTTAAAATGCGCTAAGGCCTAAAATTAGAATAATGCGCGATGCGCTAAAAATGCGATCGCATTACGGTTCCGATGCGCT